>JASTWP010002146.1:0-49499 GCA_030770255.1 Temnothorax ravouxi | reverse complement strand
CGTGCAACGGGCAAATGGCATGTGATCTGTCCCCGGATGCCAATCGTTGGAAAATTTTGGTCGTGGTAGAATGGCTGGATCAATGTTTCGCGAGTTTCTGCATTGGCCTTCTGATGGGCAAAACGACCGCTTGCGCATGCAGCACACGAATCGCCCTGGACATTCCACTCGCTAACTGTCGGAATGCATTCTTTTCTCTCGGTAAAATGTTTGCGTAGAATATATTTTTACCTTGCTTTTTCTTTATGTCTTTCTTTCGTTCTTTTTCAACAATATATTTTTTAATTAACTAGACACTACAGACGCGCGCTTTGCGCGCGCTATTTAGCTTTGACATTATGCTATTACTATTACACTATTAACCCTTGATACACACAACTGTCAAAATATACAATGACAACTGCAAATGAAGTAAGCGCAGCAAGAGAACCAATCGGCATCGCGGAAAAGTGACAACAATATTTACGACATGCCCTTTTTAGAAGAGGAAAAAAAGATCAGGATTGCCAATGCATATAAGCATTAAAGACCCCTTTAACCTTTAAAGAAATTGCATATAGAGTGCATATATTATCGGACTTTGAGCATACATGCTTAAGTTAAAAAAGCTGTAACGCGGCACGGGTAACGACAATGATGTGGCAACAAGTGCTTTTAACGTATCTTACTAGTAATGCTCGTTGCATTCTTGGGAAAGCACTCGACATGCTACTCTCAAAGGACCTTGCTGCAACAGTTTTGCGAAATGATGAAGCACGATGTGGCCTGTCGGTGAGGACAGGAAGGAACAAGGAGGATGTCTTGCGGTGCCCGGACCATTCGGATGAATTCTTAAAGCAACCTAACGTTTCCTTTGTTTGTACCGCATTTTTCTCTTGTACCTTTTCCGGCATCATCGGCATGTCTGTTTTTTTAGCATGCCGCGCTCCGATTCTTTCTGTACGCTACGTAGACGCAATATCTACACGTGTAGTTCTTACTTGCACACGTTACTTTCGTCACTCCTATTCTTTACGAGATCTTTCTTACGAGAAACGGATGTTGCGTGAGACATACGTACTATGTCTAAAGCAACCATCACGCATCGTTAAACATTCAAAAATTCAAACTAGAGACAGCTCGTTTTTTACATCGCGTTTCTCTTACATCGCGGCGCGGCAATTTTCTTTCGCCTTTAGTACCTTCCGAGGATCCAATTTTTCTCCGACATAACATACTTTGAGCCCGGGAATAGGAAATTCTTCAAACTTTCACGCTCGCAACAAGTGAATTTTGTTTAATTTTTGCGCGATATGTTATGCAAGCAATATCTCGGATGTAATTCGTACAAGATAACGCCATGTGAAATTAATACGAACGGCATTACCGCGTGGGCGTATGCAATAACGTACGCCGCGTCGCGCCGTTCTCCATTCTCTTTCTTTTTTGCCCGGGATCGGCGGTAAGAAAGCTCGGGAGGAGTACCCGATCTGTCAAGGCCAGCTGGCTGGAGGGCGAACTACTTGATTTACGCCTTTCTTCCATCTTCGCTCGCGGAACATCCTCTTTGCCTTTCTCCGCCTTTCTCTTATTCTTCCCTTGAATGACCTATTTCATCAGCTTAATTCGCCAGAGACGTGAGTGGTCCTAAGTGTTATAAGCTAACTTTTTATCCTACTTTTTGCTCTTGTAAACAGGTTTAAATATCACGACGCCACCGTAAAGAAAAATGTAGACCGGCAATTTTTTTCATTTACTACGAAAAGTTTGTCTATCTTCCTACGGATCGAAGTAGTATAATAAAGCCTGTCTCGAGGTATGAAGGTTTCGACTGATTCGTTACCCCGCATAAGTTTTGCTTCTTGAATATTTCCTCCACGGATCTTTAACAAGTTTCTGATTCCTCGAAAGTTTCTCGGGAATGATTATATTCGAGGCTTGTAGTTGCAAAACTCGTTAAATCCACTGTAAGCTATTTTGAGCAAGGACAGGAAAAACTAATTGCTTGTCTATAAATTAACCAACTCGGATATTTATATATTAAATTAGCACGCTTATTTTAATATTTACCAATTAAACTTATATTTTAAACTGTATTTACATTTATATTATATACACTGTGCGCCCGTGCTACCCATGCACACAAGCCTGATCTCTCTTTAATTATTTCTATTTATTATACATGCATATGAATATATTCTCAAAGCGATAAATAGATCTGAGGCGTAAATTATATTTCACAGCGTACATATAACTTTATTGGATACGTTTTTATATACGTTTCAGATAAGTTTTTTCTACAGGGAGAGATTTGCGTCGTATAATTTTTTAGGGGTTACATGGAGAGGGTGGTTATTTTGTTTGTCTGCACTGTGGTTGCGAACTGCGGAGCGAATCTGTTTACTACCCAGTGTTGCGGCGTTGTGTAAAAAAAAATCTTTCGTCCGCACAAAGAGAAAAAGATGATAAATTTCTGAATATCAACTCTGCCCTCGGTTTCATATCCCTTCTTTTGAAAGCTCTTCAAGGCCATTGTTGTTGCCACGTGCTATAGCCATTAATTTATTGTCGTCTGTCATCAGCTGCAACATTGCAATATTACTTTTCAACGCTGCCTAATTATGTGTGAATATATTTAATATACGAAGTATAAAGGCCGGTTTACACACGCAATGATTAATGGCGCCTCGAGTGGCGCCAACTGACTGGCATTCATTGGCGCATGAACCAACTGACAAACTCACAAGTGTTTACACAGTAATTGGCGTATAATATGGAAAATATTTAACATTTATTAAACACATAGTAAATGACAGCAAGCATATAACCTCAAATTTTGAGGTTATATGCTTTGGCTAATAACCGCCAGTAAACGCCACATTACTAGCGCCAGTTTGCATCAAGTGTTTACACTTGCATTTTTACTGGCGTTAGTCGACTGGCGCGGCCTGGCGCCACCAATCATTGCGTGTGTAAACCGGCTTTAGAGAGAGAGAATTTAATTAATTAAATGAAATGTAAAGATAGAAAAAGATCGCGTTCAGCTTTGCATATATTTTGTTTTGATCATCTTTTTGCAAATTCCATCGCTCGTTATATTTCTTTCTCGTATAAAACCGTTTCGAAAAAATTCTAAAAAAAGCATCAGTTTTTTGTTTCGTTATATACTTCGTTTACATTTCACTATATTTCGCTATATTTCTTCCTCGAAAAACCGTGTCGAAAAAATTCCAAAAGAATGTTTGTTCTTTATTTCGTGAAATGTGCGCAATAAACGATCCGATACCGTTGTCAAAAGGCTCAGACGGAGCATTCTGCTTTCTGTTCCAGCGTCAAGACGGACATGGGTGCAGCCGGTGCGGTGTCTAGGCTCTACATCGCCAATGCGAATAAAAAGGACAGCGGGAACTATAGCTGCGCTCTGGCGAACGTAGCAGCAGTCACGATGGTGTCCGTCCACGTGCTAAACGGTATGCTTCCGCTATGAATATTTTCGTATTTCTACGCGCATTTCTATACATCGGTGACGCAACGCGCGCGCGCGCGCGCGCGCGAGAGAGAGAGAGAGAGAGAGAGAGAAAGAGAGAGGTGGCGATATATGTACATATTTATAATTAGAAATATGCACATCCATCTGTTAACTTTTTCCGAGAAATATACTTTACGGATGTAAACGGAAAACGCTGTTAGCTATTTTGCGTAAAATTTTACGAGTAGAGAAATTAAAAATCACAGCGGGAAAGTTCGGTGTGTCTCTCCGGTGCGAGAAAACCATTGTTCACGCGCGGTTCGAGCGCCTCGGGCGATAATTCGTGCGCTGCGTTCTCTTATAATTGTGTATCAGAGAGAGTTCAGCCTGCATCCAAGCAATCAGCCATGCTCGAAATCCACGGTTAAAGAATCAGTCTCTGCTCGCTACCGATAACGGCGTTTGGTAGACTTCGAAGGCGAGTGGCGAGTGGCGGAGACGATGCCAGTCACCTTCGTGGGGAGGTCTGCGACGCCTATCGATATAATTTTCCACCCCTTTGCACGGTCGATAATTGATTTTCCACGGCTTTTCAACGGCACCAATGCCTATTACCGGTCCCCCTTTTCTTTCTTTCGCCGCCTCCCATTTCTCGGCTTGCCGCCCTCGTCCGCCTCACGCTCCAAGAGGTCGGTCGCTCGGTCGCGCTTTCTTCCCTCTGCACATCTTCTTGCGCCAATCGATCGTGTAGGAATACAAAGCTGTGATTTCATCAGGGTAAATAACCGGCGCCGGACGCGACCGAGACTGAGGCGCTGTCGTTGACGGGTCGCTCGATCGCTCTTCGTGATTTTCACTTGGGTCTCCATTTCCGTTTTGTCAACGAGTTTCTTGCGCCAAATGACATTCTTGACTGTATTAATAAAAAATAGTCCGATTCTCACGATGCAGAGGAGAAAGATTGAGAATAGAATATATATAAGAAAAAAAAAATATATATATATAATATATACCTATTGAAGTCATTAAGAGATGCTACTAAATGCTGTTTTTATTCTTATGCCGTCGCCCGTACTTATTCATACCCTTTTTGTTCCTCGTGGGTAACTTGCGCTGTTTCGTGTGTCCCGCCGACTGCCGTCTAATACTGGCGCATGGTGTATTCATAGAAAAGTTCGTTGAGAATATTCAGGTTGACCCATTTCTTTCTTCAGCAAGCCGAGCTGTCGCAAGACTCTTCTTCCTTTTATAATCCTCTTCATTCTCGCGGCATAGTCAAATTAGCGTTTAAAATGAACATTATTCCTGTAGTCGTTAGTGTGCTTAATTCTTATGCTTATAATTTTGTTATGGAAGCAATGTAAAGGGAGGGAAAGTTTTATTGCGGGAAAACGGAATAGAATTAATTTATCGTGTTGATAGATATAGTTCATTCATATTCAAAGTTACAAATGGCTATGTATAATTTGAATGGAAAGTAGATACAAATACGATCATTTTTACGATGGAATTAGCATGGATAAATATTGATGCGATTTCGTTCGAGTTAATCGAATTCGATTAAATGACTGTATGCATTGTCCTAATTTATCGATATACGAATCTCTTCGTAATCCAGAAAAATTGCCTCGGATATATTTAGCTCGATCTGTTTTTCTGTTTTCGGCAAGCAATTTTCAGCGTATTTCTCCCCCGTTTTTGATCTATTGCCGGATGGCGCGGGTTTTCGCTGTTTTCTCCCCGGTGCTTTTCTCTTTTATCTTTCGATGACGTAAACCACGAAACTTTCGTATCACGACGAAATAGCACGTAAGTCGAGTCGATAACGCGTGCTCTTGTGGGAAATGCCGCTAAACACAGGCTCTATAGTGGCGGATGGGCGATGCCACTGCAAGGCGGTCGATAACTGTACGGGGTTTGGGGGGAGAACGTCTTTCGAACTTATGGCAAAGGAGCTCAACGAGTTTTCACGGCGGGTTTTTGCGCTCGGGGCAGAGCGGCTCAGAGACGCCGCATCTATAGGTGATGTGCATTATTTACGGCGGATTACCTTAAGTCGCCCCAATACGAGAGTTCGATCTTCTTCCGGTAAAGTTTGACGAGAGAGCTGCACTCAAGAAAATGCTTGCTGGCGACACACGGTTCCGGTATAATCTGCGGTTCTGGTACTTTTTTGGCAAACGATGTTAATAACAGCCTTCGGCCGCTTAACCAACAACTACTCGATTTTGCTGCGAAAGCTAGATCAGGAAGTTATGGATTACGAGACGCTCCGCGAGTTATGTCAGGTGCTTTATTTAAATTCGCGTGCACGCGCCCTTTGGCACTTGCTCTTTGGTAAGCGTACTTTTGGCAGTTATTCTCTAGTCAAACGTGTTTGATCAATGCCAGCTCTGTACAGAAACATATATTGCCGGCAAAACAAGCGTCTTACTATCTCGCGATACGAGGTATGAGCCAGGTAAAGTTATAGAGTTAAGCCACCATCGCGATGAGTACGCGGAATGCGCAAGTCGGAGAGTTATTACCGCGGGTGTTGTATGCCAGTAACTGCAAGAGCGATCATAATACTGGAAGTAATGCGAATTTGCTTGACAAGTAGTCGGACGCTCGAGGCTCGCATTCAAAAGTAGTTTGCCGTGGCGAGAGGAGTCGATCCACGTTTCTGAAATTTCGTGTAGTTCTATATGCATCGCGAAATGTTTCGTACTTCCGCGGCTCGTCTATCTGTTTATGCATGCGATTGCCGCTAATGATGTCCGTCGGACTGAGCAATTTGCGAAACGGGGATTGTGGTCATCTTTGATCATCGTGACACGAGCCGCATCCTAATGCCCTGATCAATCGAGGATCGAGTCTTTGCGCCCCGTGTGTGTGTGTGTGTGTGTTTCGCATGAAATGACTACCAAATTCCAAATGTTCCCTCTTTACCAGTAATAGCTATAGAAGCTTACAGCCATTTTTGGCTACAGCAAGTTATATTGCATATATACTCTATGTGCTAGATAAAATAAATATTCGAGATATTATAGTCATCATATATTATTAAAGATATTATTCGCGCGAAACAGACAGAATAACGTTACAGTTTAAGTGTCGTAATATTAATATTTAAATAAAGTTTAAAGTTCTTCAGTTTAGTATGCAAATTTAAACCGCACTTATTGTGTTGGCGCTGAGAGAATGCGCGCTGGGTATAACAGTTATATAACAAACAAATGAAAGCCGCTATGCCTCTGACGTAGAATCTACGAAAATGAAAAGAGAACGCAATGATTTTGGTTCTTTTTCAGCAAAAAAGCGTGACGTAGTTATACACCTTTCTCATTGTTTCTTTCCAATTAATGTACCCCTTTAACGATATAATGGAAGACCTCTTTACAATTAATTATTCTCGAGATATGCTCGTGATTATTAATTAAGTGCAAGCCGGACTTGGAGATGAAACACCATTACCTCGGTACTATCTCATCGTGTTCGCCTGAAGGACTTTCTCGCACGATACCTCTTTCTTCCTCTGTTTCTACTTGAACTCTTACTTTGTGATCTTTTTTACTTTTGTTCTCTTCTCATAGAAAATTAACATCGATAAGGCTGTATTCCGAATAAGATAACTATCCTCTAGCATAAGCACGCTTCGCTTTGTAGAATAAAAAAATTTAATGATAGAAAAATTCACGTAAAGACAGGATAGTTATAAGACGGTGAGACACTAGATGAAAAATAGAAATAAATGTGAAACGATAGAATGGCCAGCGGATTGACCGGATAAAAGTGATCGATGAAAAAAGCTTGAAATGCGCACGAGTGGCGGACCGTTCGCTTTCGAAAATGAGTAGTTCTTGGCCTAGTTAATACCTACGAGGAGACAAGTGACTCGGAGTTGAGTATGTGCGTTTTTGTGTGTATGTGTGAACGTGTGTAGAAGCGGGGGTAGAGAGGTTATTTCGCGGGGTGTCACGCCCTACCCATTAATAATCGTAGCCGCAGGCTCCAGGAGGACTACACGTCGACCCGCCT
This sequence comes from Temnothorax ravouxi, assembly GCA_030770255.1. Classification (NCBI taxonomy): domain Eukaryota; kingdom Metazoa; phylum Arthropoda; class Insecta; order Hymenoptera; family Formicidae; genus Temnothorax; species Temnothorax ravouxi. The sequence goes on along the minus strand of JASTWP010002146.1, from coordinate 42,031 downwards.
CTATCCTTCCTATGACACGGAAGTCTGCCTTTGCCTCTTCGGCATCACTGCGCTCCGTCTGACTCTCCCCCCTCGCTCTCTCTCGCTCTATCTATCTCTATCTCTGTCTCCTCATCTCCGCATCCTTACGTCGTCGACGTAAGGCCGGGCGTGAGGAGTTTGCAAAGCTCTCGTCGCAAGATGTAGTTAACAGGCCCGCTCGCTTGCTCGCGCGCGCTGCCATGTATAATACGCAGAAGGAAATCTCCGGAGGGCGCTTGACAGCTCATTTCGCATCCGCCTTTTTCCACCGTGGCGATTCTTTAAGCCCCGACTCGAGCCACCCTCCCGGAGACCTTTGGAAGACAGAAGAAACTGATATCTCCGAGTCGCCGAGTGTGTGATTGATCGCGCGGTTACGTAGAATATTATACAATTCTCGAGTCGGTGGCGCGAATTAAAATTTACGTCCCGTCCCCGAGAGCCGAGATAGCGAAACGGCATCAATTAATTTTACTATACCCGAGTAAAAGGTTGTTGCGATTCGAAATTGAATTTAGTTCGTCGACCTCCTCTCGAAATCTGAGCAGATATGTTAACGTCGAAATTACGGGAACATCAAACAAAGTCCTGTGTGATCGGCTTTGGTAAATTTATGAAGGTCCGAATATCATATTGAGCAAAGTACTTGGACGATAGTGCAACGTGATTAGTGAAGTCAATGAAATTATGCCGAATTTGCACGCTACATTACGTGGTATTGCGTATGTATGCGTGCGGCATATGGGTGATCGGCCGATTAATTCGTAATTAAGCAGAGGTCGAATGGCGAAATACTCTGCATAATCCGTGTCTAATGAATAGATTTTCGCCGATTATAGATATAAATTACTATAAATATCCTACATAATCTAATTTTCATCTTACTAAATATATTTCGTTATTTTTGAAAATTGAAATCAACTTGTATATGAAATTGAATATTTTTTTCTAACGGTTAAAAATATAGTCCAATTGCTTTGCCGCATTAACAAAAACATTTTCAATAAGACGAGATATAAAACGAGACGAAATATCTTAGTCAGTGAGAATTCAGACGATTCAATTAACGAGACGAAAATCCGGGATTAAGGGCCGGTTTACCGGCGGAAGGCGCGTAAACAGAGTTGTAAATTTTTCTTCTCCGGGGAGAGAGTTTAATTGAATCTTGGGAAGAGATCGTATGACCAGCCGTTAAAACTGGCTACGTGGATAGCATGTTTTCGACTTCGGAAAAAACTTTGGAATCGATTGTGCCGAATGTTCGATTGTGCCAAGGAAGCGAAGATGAATTATAGAGTTAATTATGGAGTTAGTAAAGGGCAGAGAGAAAGAAATAATATGCGCGATAGCGATTCGATTAATACGGTTGTCAAATTCCGTAATGTGATTTAGTTGTCAAATATATATACGTGCCTTTAGCACTGTAACCACATAAAGCAATATAATATTACACGTTATAATATCAAGTGTATCAAAACATGTATTATTGTCATAATTGTATTCATAATTAAACATAGTTACAACTGTATCGTCGGACTGTAGCGCGGAATTGCAGAGAAATTTGCTGCGTGTACCGTGTGCTGCACGCATGTAGAATACCGTATATAAAATCTAGATTCTGGAATATGTTATTAATTGGAATATGAACCTTAAGATTAATACATATTACCTTCTTTTGATTATAAATCATATCATTGGCTAAGGCTAAGGTAAAGCAAACGCGGGATAATTCTTTTTCAAACACGTCACATTTGTTTTATATCTGATAAAAGAGAATGTTTTTCCCGCGATTGCGACAAACGGTTTCGATCAGCCATTTACGAAATTCGTGCAAACCGCAATTCTTGTCACTTTTAAATGCGACAGCCTGCCGTGAGATTGCGTCGCATTTGATACTTTACCACGGATTTTATGGATGACCGATTCGCGTTTATATTTTGAATTTTTGGACAATTCAAAAGCCAAATACTGGGCATTGGCAATCAATGTGTGTGTACCAATCTTTCGGCTTTTATCACGGCACCAGTGACAGAACAAATGAAAGGATTGAAATGTTATTTCATTTGGAACGTTACGGAATATGTTTCCGCTTGTTATAGCGGAGAATAGATTGCTTACAATGTATACATAAAGCACAAGTATTCTTATATTTTCACTCTAATTACTTTTAACCGTTAATTACCAGACGTATTTTCGAACGCGGGACGATTTATTATTCGAGTCTCTTTACGTTTTCCTTGCATTCTTAATAAATTGAAACACTTATAACTAAACGAATAACATATATATTAAGGCATAGCAAAGCAGGCCAAAAGCAGAGGTAATAAAATTTCAACGATATTAGCCAATAATTTCAATACACGAAAATAAAGACGGAAATGTATATAATTTAGAGACAGATAAGAAACGAACAAATGAAACGTTGTAATAACAAGACATTTATCGATTATGTCGAAGTAAAAATATTGCTCTCCAGTTATTAGCGGAGATTTCACACGTACAATTTATGTACCTCTTTTAAAACCTTTTTCTTTTTCGTCTTCTTAGAAATCTCTCCTGTCTTCATTAAATTTTAAACTGAGAATACAGTTCGTTTTCTTTATTCAAAAGATGAAACTATTACCTCAACTAACTGTTATTATAGAATATAACGAATGTGTTGTTTTATTTAAAGGATGCTGATTTAATAACGTAAATTTTGCAAACGCTCAGTATTCAGTCTCTCGTAAGCCGCAATTCGCATGAAATATAATACTAGTTAGAATACGTGGGTTGGAAAAACGATGGCGGACTTTAATCTGCCCACTTTCTGCTCGTGATGCAATATCGGAGCTACGGACGACGGATTTTTCGTAAACATTTTAAATATTTTTGAAAAAAATTCGAGACCTCTGCGGTCTCCTCCTGAAATTTGATATACTTCTCACCGCAAATGGAAATATGAACGAAGGAAGGAGAAAGGATCACAGAGCGCGTTAAATTAATGACGTTTACCTTGCCTTTTGTTGCAGGAGAGAACCCAGCTGCCATGCAACACGGCGGTACTACGGCCCCGAGAGCGACCTTTATTTTGACCGTTGTGATATCACTATCATCGCTCTTAAGGTGACCGTGATGACCCCAGTGCATTTTGGACCTACAATCCGAATGGTGCTAATTTTCTCTTTTCCCATGGAGACCTCGCGCGCCCGGAAGATCCTCTCGAAACGGACGGAAACTTTGGGGCATTAGGCCCTCCTCCGTGCCCTTTCGAGCGTGCACGCCACACGCGACATTGCCGCGAATTACATAGAACGGATATAGATATTCTCGCGCGAGACGCAAATACGACGGTGTGTGTACGCGGCAACGCGACGACGGAGATATCATCCCGAATCTGTTTCGATCGTGGACTTTAACTTTTGGACAAGTAGCTTCACTGTGAAGCGCAACCGCGTCTCGCAGTTTCGTTGCACGACGCGCGAGACGGCGTATATCAGTTTCCACGGAGCAATTTCGAGCATCTCTCGAGAAACTTGACTAATCGCTTTCAGCGGCGATCAGTGCGGGATTTTAGGTAGAGAAGGACGAATAGCGCTCGCTGTGCGCTCAGAAGCGCACGCTGTGAATTTCAGGAAGAGGGATAGAAACTTATGCGTCTCTCACTCGCGTGTTTGAGCTCTTGGTACTAACGTGTTGACGCTGCATTGTTGATGCGTACGTTATTTACACGTCCGCAATGTTCAAACGCGGATACGTTAATTAAGAGAATTCCGTTCGTGTGACATGTAATGCCCGACTCTATGACATACGTTCGTGCTGATTGTGCTGAAAAAATATAGCCAAGCGATGATTCGATCGATTGCAATCGAAGACGTCCTCGTTTTATTGTTTTATCTTTATATCGTAAAGAATTTTAAGATATATAGGTAAATATTTGTTTATTATTGATTTAAATGCGAATTAAATTCAGAGATATCGTTCCCGCATTAATTTTAATATATCGTTTTTCGGAGGGTGTAACAACGAAAAACTGTCTATCGATCGAAAGAAACGAATCTTGCGAGGGTAAATGCGTTATAAAATTCGAAGATTTTTTAAATGTGTATATATATATATATATATTGAAACGAAATATATATATATATATATATACTTTTATATATATATTTGTTGAATTTATATTCTGTCTGTAAATTGTTATGTATTTTTAGAATAAGATTGATTATAAGATTTTTCAAACGACACCGTCCAAAGAATTCGGTACTGCTGACTGCTGTGACTATAAGTTCGAATTATCTTTTCTGTTGACCGATTTCAGCAATTATACAATATTATATCTCTCTGTGTTGCTCGCAGAGTAATAAAAATATTTTCATTCGTTTAGCACCAAAATTTTTGATAGCTTCGAACTAATTCCACGTATATCTACATATCATCATCTACATTTTTACTTTACGTTGTAAAATGCAAATCTTTAAACAAATCAAAACTTATCCACTTACAAAATTAACAGATAATTGGAATTTACGTTGTAATTTTGCAAACAAAATTACGCTGTTAATGAAAAATTGCTGAAGCAAAACATCGATTTTATCCACATAATGTTATATTGTTGTTGATTTTATCTAGATAAAATATGGAAGCAATATTTTCGAGGCTCGCAACGGTTCAAAGAAATCGACGCCTTTGTCGAGCATAAAACAACGATTGCGATGCATCGACGTTGTTCAGTGGTAGTTTTCATGCTCGTGGCGCGAAAAATACACGATGAACGTGGCCGATGAGGATCTATTCATTGTTCGTCATTCGCTCGAAACGCCTGACGTTGACGAACATCAAATAAAATCCGTTAGTTAAAAAAAGATTACATAATCGTCGCGGGTGTAATAAATGTTATTTGTGAAAATTTGACACGGCCATTTTTCTCTTCCAGCTAGTTGTTGAGCATATTTTTATCTACCCTACGAATTGCTATGATTAAACGATTCGGAAAGTTTTATGTTTTTTAGATTTGTATATTGTGATATTTTTTATTTCACAATATATTCTTTAGAAAATGTAGAGAGGAATGTATACATTTCTATATAAAATTTCTTTTTATATTATAAAACTATTAAAATATTATATAGATTACTAGATTTCGAAACAAATTTTTTGTTTATTTGATTTTATATTACAATAACACTTATATTTTTTCAAACGCAGATAATAATTTATCAGTCAACTTAACAACAAAAAGCGTGACAAAATTATTTTTATATATATACATATATTACGGAAGATCTATGCAATTTTATAGGAATATATAACTAACTTAACTTCTAACTTCTTATTGCTACGCGAGTGGCTTTCAATCCGCGTCATATTCTTTGTTTTAAAGATATTAAATTGATTTGTATAAAATAGTACTAAAATTTAATAAAACACAACTGGGGAGGCAACAAACGAACAGATGTAAGCTAAATTCAGAAACTTTAAGTAAAATCTCAAATAACATTTGCATTTTCGTAAACACATGCAAATAACATTTGCATTTTCGAAATTTTATAGCGCTCGCACGCTATAGCGGTGGTAAGTATACGATTGCATGAGGGATGTAATGCAGATCGCTCGGCCGGCGGAATTTTAATGCGCGGAATCGCGGAACGTGTGTGGCACCGTTAAAAGCGCGACAAGTCGGACAAGGATCGATCGGGCAACAAATTACCGATCGCGCCGATGGAAAATGAACCGTTAAGCAGCCCCTGCCTGACAATGACGTACGGTTAGTTTGGCGTAAATCAGTAGTTTCTACTTGCGGCAATGCTCTCGTTCGCCGGCTGTAATGTGATAATTTAACAGAGGCATTATTGCACGAGCAGGTGCAAAATATTTCAACGAGGCGCGTGCGGCCGCGCGCGCGCGCGATCCGTTACGCAAAAGCCACATCCGCGCGTAACCAGCGCCCGCGATAAATTTAATTATTATTTCGAGCGAGAGCAGGTATAGTAGCCAGAATCCAAAGCGAGTATCGGGATGCATTGAATCGTAACGACGGTCCGAACGTTTCGCGGGGGCAAACTTTCCATTCAGTTGTGTCTGCCTCCCCCGACCCGCGGTCGTCTCTCGCTCTGCTCCCTCGTCCCGTGTAGCTCTTTAATTTATCGTCGGCTTCTTTCGTCGCCGTTCCGCTACTTATCTCTTAATGGAAGTTTCGAGACGACTAAGTCGTCTGTTCTATTCGCCCTGTTTCTAACGCGGCGTTCAGACGGTCTTAAATCCGCGTGAGCCCAATTATGCGAATTAACGTCAAAGTGTGCAAACTACGACTGACAGTTTTATAACTACGTCGGTGACGCAAACGTAGATTTTACACGCGAACTATTCGCTGTCGCTCGCCGACAGGCACAACGCGACCGAATGTCATCAGTTTCGATTGTTTGCTTGTTCCACGTTTGCTAGCGCACGGAATTCATTTTCGAAGAATATAAGAGAAAGCTTTTAACTGCAATATCGTCGCAGCAAACATCGTTTATTCTTAGAAAATATTTAGGGTCTATTAAGAATAGTTTTTTTTAATTCAATTTATTGTTTAACTATTTCAGTAAGTAACTGTTTTAGAAATTTTTAAGTATTAGGTATAACTGTGGTATTAAGTTCAAAACCGATTACCTTGTAAAATTTCCACCCAAACGAGCCCCGAAGATATTGCATGATATTGAAGTACTAATACAATGAGATAATGGACTATGGACATTACATTTCTATCCATTGGTGAAACATCGGATAAGATTTCCGTTGTTAAAAGTTATTTTTTAAATAAATCACATATTAATACAAGATATATATGTTTAACGATTAAAAACATTTATATTCCAAAGATATATCGCTTATTTACCGAATATTACGTAGGTTTAATTTGTGAATATAACTCGTAGGTTTTGATATCAAAGCGAATTTTTATACGCTTATCTGCACACACCCCGCCTTTTAATAATAATCTACGCTCAGAACAATTCTGCGTTTGGCCTCGCTAATCTTCGAGAGATTATCTCTAATTAAAAGTGGCCCTCCGGAATATATTAAGCACAGTTTCGTTTTTAATATTTTCTCTTTGGTTTTTTTTCCTCGCCCAGCCCAGTATGGCTAGCCATTGTTCACTGTTCCGCGACGATTACCTTCCGCGCGAAAGTCTTCTGGATAATATCGTACGTGGGCGTTGTGTGTATACACGTCTGTGCGCAGGGGCGCGAGATTGCGAGCGAAATAATCTACGTGTGTTCGATAATGTAATTCGAAATTAGAAGTTAAGCCGCGGGCAGAGCTGTATAATTTCTGAACGGTGCGAAGGACGTGCGAAAGTGTGTGGTGTATGTACCGCCGCGTCATGCCGCGTGAATTCGCACGCGCGCATGAACGTGTTCTCCAATATATTCTATCATCATTAATCATATTTCATCCCCATGCATCCATACTAATATATCCACGATAATGGTTAAAGCAAGTCTGTAAGCACATCTGTACGTTATTGGTACTACTATATCATTATTAATGCGATTAAAGCGAACGAACTCACGATGCCCAGTTGATCAGCAAATGCAGAGAGAGAAAGAAAGAAAGAAAGAGTGACAGAGAGTGTGAGAGAGAAATAGAAAACTCATTCAATGTCGGTATTCACTGTTCATTATTTATAAAGACTCGAACGCAGGATACAATAAAATGTATAGTACTTAATCACCGAGTATTTACTCATTCCTTCTTCTCGTCACGGCGATACCGTTTTTCACAAAATAATTAAAGGGGGTGTTGTATGTTCTGCGTCCCGGCATTTAAATAGCTAATTGGCTCCGAGTTCTTTCCGTCGTGCGCATTAATTCCGTTATGAAAAATTTGATGAACTTTTATTAATTTAAATTATATGTCCGTGAACTCGCGCGCTAGAGAAGGGAGAAAAAAAACCGTCACCGGGAGAGCATTACTTAGTATCCATTACGAAGAGATACTCATTAATTCAACTCTATTGCATTCTTTATTAGCCACTTTATTTCGTCGAAAAGAGAAACTGCTCGCGACGCAGGCCGAGAGATGACCTTTTTAATGATTGTCCTTGGCATGATTACGGAAATTGATACCATGCCCGGAATGCGATCGCTCGTAATCTATATCGATATTCGTTCTATCATTCTTGATACATTCCTTTCGTATTCCCCCCAAAGAGTGAAACGATTATTCCCTTCGACGTGTTGGTTGAGAAGACTTATTCGAGGGTTTCATGGCGGTCTGGGGAAGCGACACAATGATAAACTCACTGGGCGAGTCGAGCTACGATAAAAGCCGCCGGAAGAGGCTTCGCTGGAGCACCGAGTACCGAGTGCCGGGCGAAAAATTGAAAAAAACGAAGCCCGCGCGAGAGCTGGCAGAAAAAAGAACACCCCGATTGCCATACTCCGGGCAGACTGGGTGCGTTAAGCGCCGCGGTTTTTAATAGCTCCCTTTTCAGCAATACACCGTCCTCGAAGAATAACTAAATCAGAATGTTGGCACTGACGTTTGCTGTGTGATTGAGAGAAAGAGGGAAAAAGCGGGAGCGGGAAGGAGGAGGAGAGGTTGGGAGGGGGAGAGAGAGAGAGAGAGAGAGAGAGAGAGAGAGAGAGAGAGAGAGAGAGAGAGAGAGAGAGAGAGAGAGAGAGAGAGAGAGAGAGAGAGAGAGAGAGAAGTACGGACAGATGTAAAGTATATTCTTGTGACGTAAACGATGTGGTGTAACATCGCGCATGAGTGTGTTTCGAATATTTTGTTGCCCATAATTTCTTTTCGCGCAACCGTCGCGACGTACCCCCCCCTCTTTCTCTCTCTTCTTCTCCTTTATACAGAATATTTTAGGATATAAGCAATACACCCGGCACGTTATTGAAATAGGCTAATAAATTATCATTAAGAACCAATCGACTTTAAATTCATAAAAAACATGATCAGCTAAAAATCCATTAAAATTCTCTCGAACGATGTCGTTGCAAAAATAAGAAAAGACAGCGCAATTATATGTAAAATAATCACAACTTAGAGACACGTAATACCGTTAAACACGTTTCCCCTTTGTGCAAAGTTTGTGCGCACTATCCTTGATTAAGGGAAATATCACCTTACGTTGTGATGCCAGGTATTTCTAAAACAACGCCGGTGAAACAAACCGCTTTATTTCGGGGCTAGCTCTCGACTGTGGCTGTTGCGTACTTCCCCGTGCCTCCATTGTGTCGTACACCGCGCTCGCATGAGCAACGTTTCTCTTTTTGCGAAGTGGCAGAGCAGAGAAAGACATAAACCCTTTGTCATAATTTCGTATACTGCCGCGGCACGTAGCGGGATGCGCGACACGTGGAATCTTCTGGCGCATACCGTTGGTGAGCTATGCATCATCTCGACGCAGTCAAGTTGCGGATGCTTGAAAAAAAGGACACAGAGACAGTGCGGTAGTACGGTTGCCCATAAAAATCACGCCGCCCAAACATTTCGGGTTACGATTGTTCTTCCGCTAAATATACATCGCTGTACCGCGGGGTAATATTAATGGATTAATAATCCCGTTTTGTGTATTAAAAGAAAAAAAGACGTTTTGTCGAAGATGTCCGCGAGATGCAAAGTATCATGTCAGAGAAGCGTCTACAAAGACTTCAGAATGATGATGAGGCGAACAATAACCAATGCAAGAACGATTCACGGCTTACGTTACGTCAGTACGCATCGTGTGCAGATACATGGTGTATGTACATACAGGAGCTTACGTACAAAGCTAAATGCGTATTGGCAGTCACCACGTTGCCTGTCGGCTTTGTGTACGTACCATTACAATGTATGTGGCTTGGCCAGGTCAACACGCCGACAGAGAACGTCCATTACTTCATCAAACCCTGGCCATCGTCGACAGATCCGTTCACCGCCAATTTGCCAACAATCGCGACACTCAGTCAGTATAAACAGTTTGGCTCTTTGACCACGGGCAAGTGGGACGGCTTCCACGCAGTTCAACACCATGCAAGTGATTTAATTTTAGATAACGTGCACGTCCTCTTTTGCTAATTATTTCATAAAGGGTAACGCGAGTACGCTGCGCATTGCGGTTGACGTAATAATGAAAAGGGCAAATTTTAAATGAGTACAATGTAAGAATTTAGCGTTTGATGTGCGTATCACTTTTCAAATTGTAATCTAAAAAATACCAAATTAGAAACGGTATCGCGATATATCGATACGAAGATCTATTCGTACCTGCATTCGGGCATTGGATATTAGTTGCAGCTTGCAGCTTGTTGATTCGTATCTCTTACAGAAATGAGAATATAAAAAGACGATGCGGTCGCTGGCTCGGACGTCCGGCGAACCTTTGGCTTAATTGTAGCGTTTAATCGCGACGGGCGGGTCCCTCGATTAATTATTTAAACCCCCTTAGGCTAAGGTTGAATTAATGGATGTGGCTCCGCAATGCTACCGCGGTATCGATAATTCTGCAATTCTGTGAGACCCCTATTAGACCGTCGGGTGCTAGGAACACGAGCCGAATATAGATCTAACTCGTTTGTACATCTCATGTTTACGATTGCGCTATTATTGCCGTTGCTATTGACGGCTTGTTTTCTCGGAAAATCTTTCGAAGAAACCGATAACACGGGATTAAATTAATCGAAGTTCGACGGATTTTCTGAAAATGTTTCTCTTAAATCGTCTTCAACTGGGACGATAACATGGTTTACTTTCATGATTTTTTCTGTAATCTTTTTGAATGCACCATGATTTAAAAATAGCGGATATGGTTATTTTTCGCGTCAACTTTTCCTCTGCTAATGGGATTGCATCAAGACGATACCGACCCTTCGAATAGTCGATATCGTTTGACATTTTCCAATTTCGACTCCCGTCAAAGTATAAGAAGGTAATAACCAAAAATGTTCACGATTTTCAGGGCAGTTTGGAAAAGGTGACGACCGAGCGCAAAATATCACGACATTACAGAACAGTGACATCCGCGCGTGTCCTAGATACTTCAATTATTTGCTTTTTGCATAGTAAAAAACAGGTCAGCTTTATAATTATGAATTGCGGAGCGGGACAATATTTTTGTCAACAGTAATGGATTTATATCTGATTCACAATTCTTAAAAAAAATCATGCGCGCGTTACTGTTCGAACATTACGAGGAATATCCGGTGATCAAGGAACAAAGCACTATCATGATTTCCTCGCGGTGTCGGGGACGCAGCGATTCGAAGCGAGTCGAACTGAGCTGAGCGAGCCAATCGTTCTCCTTCCATTTGCAAATTAAACGGTCATGTTCTTGATTTCAATTCTACAGAAGGCGATTCCCCTGAGTTTCCAATGTAACTTGTCTTAAACTCGGGCGACCAGACGTTTAATCTTAATCGATCTACCGCCTTATCGCGCGGCCGATGTATATCAACATTTTTCCATTTCCACCGCTGACATCTCCATCGACCTTCCCACCACTTTCGCCTCTATCTCGTCCATCCCTGCCGTCCTTTCTTTTTTTATCCGCGCGTTCCTTTTCTATTCTACCATACTCCCCCGTTATTCCGGCCGTCGATTTCTTTCCGATCCTTCTCGCCCCCGTTTTTCCGTTTTACCGCTTTTCCCACAGCCTCGGCTCTGCTACGATTTCTTACAGATTCCGCAACTACTCCCGCTCGAAAGCGCGGGCCTCCCCTTTAGCCGCCTCGAAGTCTTATCTTAATGGCTTGCCTTGGCAATCGAAAGTTTAGTTATTATCGCGGCCGTTGTCGTCCCGCTTCGCGAACTATACGCTGGATCGCGCGGAACCATTTTAGGTGGATAAATAGAGAGACCGTGGAAATTACCGGTTTGACACGTACGCATGACTATTATGGGCGAAGACAAACTCGGTCTTTTACGGCGAGAACTTAATACAGTCGCACGATCGTCAGCAACTCGGATCACTTATGAGGAAAAGCAAGATCATTCCAATTCTTTTTTTTTTGGTGTGATTCAAGAAGACGGTCAGAAGTAAACTACGAACTTTCAGTCGATCGTAACTTTGAATTGATTGCGTCGTTGTAATTATCAGTTTTCGCGTTTACTTCGAGGAACACGCCTTTATCATCAGGGACAGCGTTTCAAGTTTCAATGATCTTTCCATCGTTCACATCGTTAATGAGACCAGACCGTACACAATTATAATCGCTTCTCTCGCGAATGTGCCACTCCTTCAGTATTTAGTCTCTCCAAACAGGCAGTACCTAATGAAATGTTCCCAGTGTTACCGCAACGAGAATAACGTAGATCTGCTGGTACTAACGTTGACTCATTAAGAACGTCTCATTACTGGCGGTAACCGGGAATTACTCATAAGTTAATTCACTCTTAACGTCCAAGACGTCCTATGTGATCCTATGCGATTCTCATGGTATGCATTATACATTTAATTGCTATTATGTTCGACGTATTTCTGGAAAAAGTATATAAAATTGTGGCCGAAATGCAATTTTAAAGCTATTTCCTCTATTAATAAGTTCTGTTATTTTTCTTTTGATAAACGAAGATCGCGTGCGTGTTTCGCATAAAACTGTCTTCATTATGAAATGACAAAGTTTTAGGTTACTATATTTAAAAAAAGAACAATGCGGAAGTTAGAGTTATCAAAAGAGGTAAAACATGAGTAAAAAACGTGCAATAAATATTGCGCTTGTTGGTCGCCACTACGGAAAAATTGATATCGAACGAGTGGGTAATGCATATGAAATCGAGCGATAAAAGTGCCTACGTGTGTTTCGAGGATTTCCACAGACAAAGCCTTTTCAGGTTTCTTCAGCGATCCATCGCCGGGTCCCTTTGACGTTTATCGAGAACCCGTAAAATTTCGCGAAGATGTTGCCAAAGGGCGCCAGATTCTCGGTGCACCTCCTAATCAATTATTCGAAAAGAAGTATGAGCGAATTTTTGAAGGCGAGGCGCTCACGGAGCCGTGGCGCGACGAGGCGAAGCAACGGGTACGTATTTATAATATGAGAAACTACGGCAAATCGATACTTGATCATTTATTGAAAATAAAACGCTGAGGAACTGAAAGTTCGTGCGTAGGGTCTGTTACTGTGTCAATTAAGATTTAAACTTTAATTAAATCCCTGTCAGAGAAATTTATACCCTTCCTTGGAGAATATCGTTTAATAAAGTTTAATTATATAATTTTTTTAATGTGCGCTGATCTAGCCGAAACTGTCCAATTAATCAGTTGCACTTGATTAAGTAAGGTAAAGGTACCCGGAATACCCGGACATGTACCTATATCCGGACACCTTTATTATTTATAAGTATAATGCGAATTAAAATCAAAGATAAAAGTATTTTTTCTTGTAGTTTGAAACTTCAGTTATAATAGCCAAACGTTTATTTTCATAAATTTTTTTTTTTTAAAGGTATCCAGACACAGATACGTATCAGGTATTGGTACCTTTACCTTAACCCGTAGAATACGTTATCAAATTTTTCTCGTTCATTTCACTTCCATCTTGTATTTGTTTAACTATATATTAATTTAATTTGCTTATCGTATTCGGTTTTTGCTTTAAGGGGGGAGACTCGTGTAAACAGCACTTTTTTAAAGATTTTATTACAAAAAAGTGGAAGTAATTATTGAATTCAAATAAAATACATTGTAATATTTAAGTTTTAATGTACAAGAAAAAATTTTTTTGTTGGAAAAAGAAAACAAAATGGCAACGCTGCAGCTGCTTAAAGTTGGCTTCTCGAGTTTGCGCCGGGAAACGCTCAGGTCCTTGTAATTATCTGAAATCAACGAATTAAATTTTTTCCATTAAAATAAGATATTTTGTACTTCATGAACCTAAATTTAGCAAAAAAACAAAAAAATGAAAAATTGGGGACATTTAAAAAACTTTATTCAATTTTCTGTTTTAAACAAATCGTTAAAAACTATTTATTATAAAAATTTCAATATATTTTTAGGTTCATGAAGTATACGATATACGATACATATACAAATATCTCTACAAAGTTTTAAGTTGATCGGCCATTAACTTTTTGAGTTATATTCCCCGGCGCGAAAAAAAGCGTTTTGAGAAAAACGCGTTTAAAGTTTTCGCTACCAAAAAGTTGTTCAGAGTGACTTATATTTACGTAGGTTTAATCTGCGATGCCAGGGCCGTAAAGTAATCCTTTCTCTTCTAGAAAAACATCTAATTGTGCTGCATTTTCCTCTTTTCGAGCGAGTGTGCTCATGTACCTGCTTTTTATACCATTAGAGCGCATCACTTTAATGACTTCTTAGGGACCTTTAGGATTTGATTTAGGCTTTGAAACTTTGGAAATATATTCTTCAGATGGTACATGAATTTTTCAAGCCATAAAAAAATGCAAAAAAAAAAATTTTTACACGAGTCTTCCCTCTTAAGAACGTTACAAGGAAAAGAATCTTTATTATAGCTTTGATATACATCGAGTAAAATTTTACAATGCATACATTTCAGATAAAAGATGAGAAGAGGAAGATTGGCGGTCGCATGTTACCGACATCTCCATCGAAGAAGCACTCGACGCCCGGAGACTGGTATGGATGCTTCGCTAAATCTTCTTACTTCAGTCCGCAGTTGAAAGTGGAAGCGAGAAAAAAGACGCCGGTTCCACCTAATATGAAGATCAAGCCCAATCCGCTTGGTGGCCCAGGATACGCGGATATTTGCTTGAGTCCTTATCCATCGTACTCTCACGAGCCTTACGATCGCGTCGGAAGAGTAGTTGGTAAAAGTAAGTGCATCTCCGTTATATGCCACTTCCAATCTGATCTCCACTTCCTTGAACAACTATCGATAAATTCGAATGCATAATTTTTTTAGTGAGAATGCATAAATTTTTAAGCGCTGATTTTTTATACGCTGATGGGAATGGATGCCTTTAAGATAGCTTCAAAAAAGTTAAACGTTTTTACGTTTTCACATATTGGAAACAGAGCAAGGTCTTGCTCATTCGTAACCTTGATAAAGATATTTATGTTAGAACGATGAGTTTATTTCGATGTTGAGTTGAATATAATGAGAACAGGAATCACGTGTATTCGCATCATTGTCGAGCAAATTTCTTTCTCTATTTTCTTATTTTATATTGCACGCATTATAAGGCACTTCGAAATCTATAATTCTTTCACGAAATATTTTTTACGAAATATTTTGCGAATCGAGAAACTTAATCCAGCCGTATATACACCTCATTTTCGTTCTGAACATTTTTCGTCTCTTAATTGTTCCTTTTTATTTATACAATTTCTTGGTTGTGATTGTTTTGTGATTATCTTAAAGAATTATATATAAATTAAAAGTATTTTTTTTTTAATTAAAACAACAATTTTTGGATAATTTATATACCTATATATAAAACGGCAGCGAATATCACTAGTGTGTTTATTTGGTAACAACATGAAATGTTTCTGCCAATTTTTATACAGCCATAAAAATTGCCAATTAAAATTATTTCATAAAATTTTATTGTTTTTTTTAACTTTTCTTTAATTATCTTACATATATGTATACGTATATAATGTACGTATATTGTACAACGTAACATGAGAATTCTCCCAATTACGCAGTAAAAAAATAATAATGAGAGACTGGAACATAAACGTAGATTGGATTTTTTTCAGAACACTTACTTCGTTTTACATGGTAGCACGTAATTAATTATAGTGTTATCGTAAAAAAGAATTACGCTGGCTTTTGAGAAAAACGCATTTTTAACTCTTACGTAAAATACCTTGGAAAAAGCGTTCGGTAGCAATTAAATAAAATCTCAATTAAAATCTCAATAGTATCATAAATGTTTGAAATTCTTCTCACAGGGAATTTCTTAAGAGGCCATCGCGTTAAAAGCTTCTTGTAGATTCTCTGTAGAATTGGAAATTTCTCTCAATTTAGTCTTATGTACAAAGATTCTTACGGGAGATTTTTAATAAATCTATGCAAATTATATGCGCGTGTTAATTTTCGAACAGTTTTATGCGTTTAGCAAAATATTCGCGCTTTTCTAACTGTCGCGCTTACAGTTCTTTTCTTTTTTGTTTCATTTATATTCTAAATGTAAATCATCACTTTGGGTGGAACAGAAGTAGTGTCTGAAGGCCGATTCTTGACGACTAGTGCGCCGTTGGATTATTTCCCCCCCAATCCTTACGGGGATGAGGAACCAGGGCCCACTTATGTCCGTCCGGTCGAGATTGCGAGGAAGACACTCGGTACGGCGCGATTCTACATCCCTTTCCCCAAGAAACCCGGCGGAAGTCACGATGGTTGCTTCAGCAAGTTTCCAGAGTACACGGGCGATCCTTATGTTAAGGCTAAGGGTAGAGCTGCCGCTCAGCCCAAGTTTATAAGCGGCGGGCCATTTCTACGGTCGAAATATACGAACAGTATTATCGCGCAGATAACGAAAATATCGTGCAACGCTCGCAATTATTCGGAATATCGGGAACGAGCGTATCCTACGCACTGAGAAAATCTTTTTTAATTGCACGAAAATTGAATTCTCTCAAATTTCTTTTTTTTTTTACTATTAGGAAGAAATCTTCTTCCGTAATTATCAGTCGTACGGAAGTTAATTAAAAATAACTTAGATTTGATATTACTCTCTTTATCTTTTATTCACGATGCTATATGTACAGTCATTGCGTTTGTATACAATATTGTTCAAGTAAATTACTTATAAACAAATTAAGAATAAGAAAGAACGAATCAAATAATAATGATGCTGAATTTGTGCATATTTATTAAATTGACTTTAAAAATTCAAATTGATAAACTCAGATTTCATTCTAATTTTATTCCGTAGAACTTATCGAAAGGCTTTGAATATGTTTCTATTTTATCGCGTCCGCAATGCACATGCAATTTCGTATTAGAGGAGCCATCACCTTCTGCTATCGCGCTTCCGTCCCTACGATGTTGAGCCGATAAATCGCTTTTCAGCAATGGCCAGTGGCCAAGTACAGCTGCAACTAAACATTCAAGCGCGCGGGTAGCCGAGCTCTTTCAAAGCGAATCGCCCTGACGCGTTCGATCTTACTGCTCTAATGAAATTCTAACAAATGTTCTACCATCGACGGAGTCCACTCTCGGCAATCGGCCATTAAATAATTCCAATAAGCATCACGTGTCCCGCACGACAAGACCATTAAGGTCGACAGCCGATAGAAATCGTAGAAAAGACTGGAAGAAAGAAAACAAAGAATGCACTTCGTGTTTGGTTAGGGATAAGCAAGAGCGCGTAATTAACGGGATGTTTTACTTGCCGCGACTAAAGAAAACATTTCTTTTTCTTGACAAGGCTAATATTAACATTTGGCCAAACTAGGCTAAATCAACGTGTATAATATTATATTTTGGATACATTGTCATTCTTGAATGTGAGTGCATTTTAATAAGTTGTCAGCGCGCAAAGAACGCCTTCCCACAGAGAAGGAAAAAGTCATCGCGTGCAGCAAGCTTTAGGAAGTTTATTATTTTATATAAAAGTCAGAATACATAAAGGGCGTTTCGATTATAGCTTAGGATATATACTTCCGCAACGAAGACAAGACGGATGGTAAATTTTTCTGGCAAATGAACTTTGGTATCTTAAGCTATAAGTGTCTTGCGCGAAGTCTCTCGCGCGCCGCCACGTCAGGCGGTGCTATGTATAGAAATGCAATAAGCGTTTCTGCCTCTGAAAAATTTCTCGTAGAGCACGTGGCAGACAAGAAATGGCAGCGGGTGGGTATGATACCATGAGATTTATTCCGCGGTTGAAGCCGACCATTTCTCCGTGCCGTGTCGTTGCGCCGGTATTAAACATTCCAGGCATTGCGATGCCTCTCCAATACTCACTAGTCTACGTAGAAACCTAGGAGCATTGTACAAGACTCGGCTCGAAGCAGTACAACTACGTTCACGCGATATGTACATCGATATGTGTATATGTATATACATATATAGTACATGTAGTATATACACTTATTATATATATACACACATATATATACACTTCGTGCTCATCGGTCTGCGCAATTTTTGAGACACTTGGGACAGTCTCAAAAGAGGATTGTAAAGAAAACGTTTCTCTGTTTTACACGCAAGCTACAAATTGCAACAGACTAACAAATTGAAAATTTTTCTCTCTTCGTGAGAAATTCGAAATTATTTGAACTTTTTTAAATAGTACCTATTATTATATGATTTTTTTACAATATTGTAAAGGACATTAATGCCCATTTTCACCAACGTTGTTTAACTTGAACCTTAGTTCAATTCACTCTTCGTCTCTCTCTAACAGTCTCCCTTAGAAACAGACAAAGAGTGAATTGAACTAAGGTCCAAGTTAAACGACGTTGGTGAAAACGGGCATAAGACAAATTAAATGTATTAACAGAAATGCCACTTTTATTGATATTTAGTACATTACTTAAAATAAATACAACAACATATTTTAAACACCACTTAATAATATTTAAGATCTTCGAGGAAGGATAATTACATGTTATGCAGCTTTAAATCCAAATATATTATCATAGCTCTGTTAAACATATAAATAAAGAGCAGAACTTTGTATTGTAGAAAACATCCAATTTAAATATTTGCTTATATAAATTACAATCTTTCTTTATTGTTATAAAGAAAATTAGCATTTCCTGTGCGTTGAATTCGTTTTAATGTTTCTTGCAATATTATTAAAAAAATTGTATGATGTTAAAAAATTAAAATAATTTTGTTTTTTTATTAAAAAAAAAAAAAAAGATTTTTTTAGATTACAAGTTATAACTGAAAAAAATAGATATTTTGTTACAATTTTTTTTTTAATTGTCACAAAAATTGTGCGGATCGTTACGATGAACAACCTGTGTAGACACATACATATGTAATATATTGTATGTATTAATACGTACACGTTTACGAAAAAGAAACGTTGGAAAACGAGGGGCATTAGCTGAATCAGGCAAAACGTGTGGTTTATTTGCGTGTGAATGTAGAGAATCCAATCTGAAAGCGTAATGATGTTATGTAATAATAAAAAAATAATAAATAATTAATCAACATCAAATCAAATATAATTAATCAAATATGTTGGATACTGTGTATCTTTTGATGTGATACTTTTTACTTGCGGTGAATTACATTAATTACATCAACATTACTTTGAAAATCAGGATTACAGAAAATATTCGTTTCTGCTTTTAACCTCGATAATTACTTTCTCATGAAAATAACTGCAAGATACCCCACAAAGTATTCAGCAGCTCCTTAACAGGCAAAAATTGCAGATTGCATTAACAAAATGCGCGTATCAGCATTTCTCAAGCTTTTATTTAATTATTGTCGGAAGTGGATGGATAATTATACCGCCGTCGTTCGATTATGTATTATTAAGATCTTATCATAAGAGGTCAACGAGATTAAAACAATGCTCTTCTTTCCGTGCACGAAGTCTGGCAGACATCTTTATCTCGGTGTCCGCTGAGGAAATACGGGAAACGTGATTTGATTTAGTGTAGAGAAAAGTCGTCGTACAATTCGTACACACCGTGATTCTTATTTCTACATGAAAACACACACACACACATATATATATATATATATATATTGTATATATATATATATATATATATATATATATATGTGTGTATATATATATAAACTCGGAAAAATTGTACGCTGTATGAGAACGAATGCATCGTAAATAACGTGGCCGTAGCAGCTCCTAAGATTTATTTTCATATGATTTCAATGCTTCGATATCCGATAATTAAAGAGCGCGGCGATCATACAAGAGATATTCATATTTTAAACCACAGCGGGGCTTTTGTTAAAGTATGATCACTGAATTTTCATACATTAATATAAAATATACAAATTTCGCTACGCGTGGTTATTCGAAAGGTATTTCATATGGAGATTTTATCATGGCAATATGCTAATACGAATAAATTGGTCCATAAGGGACTATTTTGCAAACAATCGTAGAAGCGAGGGTATCGCCGTATCATGCCAATCGATATTTCATTCTTACAATTAGATAGCGATGCGAGACGTTCGTATTATTTTCGTTCTTTTGTCAAGTTGACAAGTTTGCGACTCTTAGCTATTCTTATATCTGATTCCCTATTTGTTGATTGGGGTGTGGCCGTGTGGGTGGATGAGACGGCACGGAGCCAAGAGGCGCGGAAGCAATAAACTGCAAAAGAGAAGAAAGAAAAGGTGCAAAAGATCGCGCAAAGAGAAAAAGCGACGACGGAGGAGATCGATGACGATTTTGTGAAAAGTAAAAGAAGGAGGAAAGGCAAAAGAAGGGTAAGAAGCAGGAGGAGAGAAAAAAGGTGGCCGATAGCCGGCCAAGAAACGGTTCGGTTTTGTCAGCTTGGTAAAGAGACAAAGAAGGAAACCACGCACGGAATGAAGGAGATATAGGAGTGCATACCTGCGTACGAATGTTTGGGCGAGGTCGAGGAGGATGCCGAAGAGATAGGAAGCTTTTGGAATGGAAGCAGAGCCGAAGGAAGGCACAGCCGTATGCGAGTGAGCTTTCAGCGCGAAAGCTGCCGTAAAGCCGGCCGTTTCAACGAATGTTAGGAATATCTATCTCCACACGAGCTAAATCCAGCATACACATTGTAAGAATAGGTTGAATGGGGATCACTGGGTGGGTCTAAAGAATATCGAATACCGCGTGCTACATATTCCTCCGACGTGCGCTGATCTTGAGAGCACAAGAGCTCTTTTTCTTTCACACACTTTCTCTCCCTCTCTCCCTCTCTCTCATCCGTTTATATAATATCGCCTTGCTGCACTTTCGAACTTCTGATCCATCCGCGCGGATCCGGGGTTCGGTATCGCCGAATCGGTGTCGTGTCTTTTCGAAGTCAAAAGCCTAGGTGAGAAGCAGTTTTATCGCGCGTTTGATGAGGTCCGTTGAAAGCGGATACCACCGCTTCGACCCGCGAGACCGATACCGCTCCACATGCTTTTATCGTAGAGCTTGTCATGAAGACGGTCTTGAGCACCTGCGTCTCGTTTTGCTTTCCCCACGAGAGGTTTATTACTTAGAGACTTAGATACGTTTATTGCTTCGGTCACGTCGATGATCGGAAATGTCTGAGGAAAGGAAAGAATACGCAGCTGTGGTGCGAGATTACGCGTTAACGATTAGATTTTGGTGCGACCGTGTGCGCCAATCGTCTGTTATGCGTCTTGAATTCCTGGCGTTCTCTCAATTTATGAAGAAAGTTTTAGACAGCTGTCTTATTCCTGCGCTACAAAACAAAGTGTGAGCGCTCCATCGATCTCCCGCATAGATGTTCGACCTGCCGCGATGCGCGATTAGGAAGTTTGCGAGCGAGCCTGCTCGAAATTTCGACGATAGTCATGGTGGGCACGTCAGCCCGCAGCCGTAAATCGTCGTTACTGAAATTGGAACGCGTTTTCACGCGGTCGCAGAACGGGTCAAAATGGGTTGGTGGCAAAGCCCCTCTGTCCCTCGATACAATACGATGTCCTACAAAAGCATGAAAAAGTTTATCATACACATATACACATACACACACACACACACACACACTATGTATATATGTATACATATAGCGTATTATGCTGCTCCGTGCTTCATACATATTTAAAATACATATGAAGCGTTTTTCTCGTTTTTTTCTTGATAAGAGCCGTGAATTAATACATTAATTTCTTAATGACATTATTGCGCGGTCTTTCTGTTTTATTGACGAACGAATCACTGTCACTGTCGGACTTGAATTCAAAAACGAGTTAAATTGGAGTTGGACGTGTGACACACGGTGCCTTGTCAAGGGAATGGCAATCTATATTGCATTTGAGTTTTATTCGGAGCGTTACCATATGTCTCTATTCTTTTGACGCATTAAATTTCGCAATAAAATATTTCTTGTCATAATTTAATTTTTTTTTGTGCTGAATTTAGAAAGTAAATTTTTGAAGACTCTATGTACAAAATTATGTTTCTATTCTTTTGTGCTGAATTTAGAAAGTAAATTTTTGAAGACTCTATGTACAAAATTACGTTTCTATTCTTTATTGATTATTCTACAGTATAATACATATATAAATTATTTGATTGTTTAAAGGTAGTCGAGTTTTTAATTTTTTGGTAACATTGGTGATCAAGTTTGGTAGTCATATCATGCTTTTCAATTTCTCAGAAAATTTATGTCTCTACGATATCCGATAGACAGCAAAGAAAATTGTGTAAAAAAGAAATATGTCGTATATATTGAAGAACTAAGAGCCTGGAAAATAGTAATGGAAAGTGGAACGATTGTGCATTATGTTTCCGCTGTCGTCTTTACAGAAAACAGAAGGTATTATACGATTGCATAAAGTAATAAGATATTACCTTCCTGCATTTATATTTTTATATTTTCTACAATTATGCATACAATTGCGACGGAGAAAATGATCCTGGAGAATAATTTGTCTTTGATTGCGGTATCGTCGGTGTCATTTTTCTAGAAGATTAAGTTCGCAATTACGTTGAAAAGAGTAACGACGACTTCATATACATCCACCCACGGGAAATTTTCTAATTGCTCTATTATAAAAAGCTAACTATATCTGTTGAGGTAAAAAAAAAGTATATCGTGGGTTTTACGCCATAAAAAGAAGAACAAGGAATTTAGCGAACGCGTTATTGATCAAGCCAACATCTATCGCAGCAGGAACGAATCGCATGGACCGAAAGTAATTACGGCTATAGACTGTCACGCAAAAATGTTCCGCGAATCGTAACGGTTGTCGTAACCTTTCAGAGTTTTCCCCGCATTTTGACTCTGCTCTCTTGAATTCCCCTTCGGAATCAGACGAATGAAATTATGTTTCCGGTATCGTTCAAGCTTAAACGTGCTGTGGATTTTCCGCACGTTAGTTCTTCTCACTCCTGAAAGTAGCGTGTAGTAGAATTGTTCCTGAGAGATTCTGGCTTTAGCGTTATATGGATCTAATTTAACGTTAAATGGGATTACATTTCATCGAAAAATATTATTAACATAGAAATTATAAATGGTCTTACGTATAAAATGTATTTTTCGAACGCACGTAAAACGCGCATCGTTCATCTTATTACAATCGTAAATTGTACTTTGCACGAACAATTTAGCTATTATTATCTAATTGCAGGTATCAACGGTGGCAAAAACTTTCCCCCGTATTTTCTCTGACAGGGCATTCCCCTCTCTCCCTCGCTCTGACAATGAATTCAATTGTCTAAAAGACTTTTCCCAGCTTAAACGAATCGTAGATTTACTCTACTTGTCCGCCCATTCGCGCAGCTCGTCTCCTTCTATCTTCTTAATCGGCTAAGTTGACAGTGACAAAGTATCGTTAGAGATTCTAACGCAGTGAAGATGAATATCGCTTCATTATAGTAGTAGTAATGACAAATTAAAGCTCTTATACCATATTTGCAGTATTTATGTAATCTCTCACAATTATTTCATATCAGAAGATAGAATTTCACTATTATGGAAATCTCTACACGAGTGCGGTCTTCTGTTTATCCCGGTTGCCAAGCGACGAATTAATGAGGGATCCCGAAGTAAGAGGAATCGGATAATAACTGCAGAAATTAATAAACCAAACATATTTTCGTCCCGTAATCCACTTATCTACTTCTATATTTCCCATGAGGAAAATCCGGACTTTAATTACTTAGCGGAATCCTTCTCTATATTGCACCCTTCGCATTGTTTCGCCACGCAATCACGTTCAATGTAATTTACCGATGATTATATATATAAAAAAAACCTTGTAGATCGAAAATCGATACTCCACCAATAGGTATACGAGCAATTTCGCCTGCTTCTCTCGCATTTTATAGATTACTCTCGCAGCACCGTCGAATGTGAATGCTCTTTTTTACATCAATCTTGCATTACGATGACATCTGAAAACAAACTTTGATGGCTATAGAATAATACGTGATTTTTGATAGAGCAATTATTACATCCAAAATCCGGACTTTCATTACTTATTGTTAGTGAAAGCTTTCTCTGGATTAAACCTTTTGCATTGTTCCGCCACGCAATCACACTCGGTACTCTTTGCCGATGATGATTATAAAAAAAAAGAATGTAAATCGAAAATTGATGCTTTGTCGACAGGAATTCGCGCAATTTCACCTTTTTCTCTCGCGCTGCAAGGCTTAATTCTCGTAGTACCGTGAATTTAAATTTTTTTACATCAGTTTTGCATTTCGATGATATTTTAAGAGCAAGATTCGACTACTGAGTAGCACGTGACTTTTGGCAGAGCAATTATTACCTTAATGGCATTGGAGAATCGCGTTAGGATTAGAATTTCTAGCTACACGTACCTAATGATGTAGTTTAAGCCCGCAGCTGATCCTGCCATCAGATATTCTCGAGGTATACAATGCAATATGCCTTGTATCCCTAATCCTTGGAATCGGACCTGTTCACCGAATCTGGCTATATGGTAGTTGGCACTCCTCAGTTGACACATAATTCGCTATTCGCAAGTGTCGTTCGAACAAATTGTCTAGTGTAGCTGGAAAAAAAGTCATTTGTGGATTCTTGAAAATTGCACTTATAATGCATTGTAAAAAATGACGCGGTATGCTAGCACGGCTACAAACGTCATTACTAGACATCGGATTTTTTTATATGCAGATTTGTGGAAAAAAGCAATTAATAATTAAAAGATTATGTTATTTATAATGTCTAACATATTTATACCTAACATATATGTTGCAGTCTAAAGATGTTGGATATTATAAATAACATAATCTTAGTTATTGCTTCTTTCCACCAATCTGCATATAAAAAATCCAATGTCTAGTCATTACGTGAAATGTCAAAAAATAAAAGTGTATATATTGACATCAATTTAACACGTATTTTTATTTCTATAGTACACTTATTTACGACTGAACTTTTCCGATGCAGACATCGCTAGTCAAATATAACGTGTACCAAAACGCGATTCTTGTTTTGTGCGAGATATTTGCAAATATATATTTATTGACATTTTCGGTACACAATTCGCCGGTGCACCGTATGCCACTCGGGAAGCTGAAGTGGAATTTTTGTTTTCTAAAATTGGAGTTTGAACATGCGGGGGATATTAAAAATAACCAAGGTGTAAACTGGGAACCGAAATACGATCAATATGAATTTAATTAAAATGCAGTCACTCGAAGTTTACCGTTACTTTCTTCCGCATGGAGCGTTTCAATATACACGCGCAGATATATCTCCGTGCCAGATTGGCCAAGCATGACGATATGTATGCCGATATATCCATTTATCGCTCGCAGTTATGAATGTTCGATATCCACGCGCGGATGTACGAAGATAACGTAAGGCTTGATAGCTGTGGCGATCCGTCTAATTTTATGGAATCCCGCTGGCGTACCGATTAAATCTGTCTTGGTGAACATCGCCTGTCGAAGATTACATGTTCGTTGTTGAAATATTATATATTTTTTTGTCATCGCGTCAGTTCTACGTTGCAGGAGTTTTATTCAAAACTGTTACGTTTCGAAAAAAATAACAAAACAAATACCTCGTGGTTTATAGGTGCTAGATTGACAAAAATATTTTGTTTTCTTATCCCATGCGTGAAAACTTCCCGTTTGGAAAAAGTACGGCGTCGGTACGGCGCGGCGTTGAAAAATATGAACCATTTATTAATTTTTTTTACGCATAGATAGTTATACGGTTTTGTCGTAAAATACGTAATGTTGTAATTTTTAAAAGAAATATTTTCTTGCGGTATATATAAGAATTTTTTTCACGAAATAAAATCTTTTAATTTGAGAAAGTTATCGCTTCTCGTATTTCATAAGATAACTCGAGGTGCACTTGAGACAAAAGCTTAAGTGTGGCTAAACTGCAACTCATCAGTATTCTGTTTAAATAATTATTAATGCCCAAAAATGGTTAAAAATCGTTTCTAAATTGTTCCGTTATTTACAATTCCACGAAAAATAATGTAAAGATAATGTAAAAATAATATAAAAATAATATCGATACTTTTTTTTTATTAATGTAACGAAATATTTTAACGTTTAGAGATAAATAAAATTGGCTCTGTCAGTTTCAAACACGTTAAAGCGGTTAGAGTTTAATTTGTATTTTGTATATATAAAGTACTGTTAATTATAAATATTGAATCACTAGTAACATTAATATGATTCTCTCTGTTTTCGACGTGAAGCTTCTATTTTGAATTCGTATTGCGTACTGCATTGCATTTATGTGAAGATGCAGATTTAAACGATTTAAAAATTTCCTTGTAGCTGTTGAAAAGCACTCTTTTATGCATTCCACGCTATTAATCCTTCAAAGTTATCAAGCGCTGGATAAATCGTAATAAAATTTTCTGTTTGCAAACTTTATTTGCGTCCTAATGCGGATAACTCGAATTTCCATAATTAAACACGTTTTTCGTAAATATTCATCTTTTCTCGTCAAACTAAGATTATAGTTATTGCATTTGCATTCTATATCTTTATATCTATCTTAATTAAAGACATAATTTTGCACTATTCATAAGGTTTGTTGCATATCTATTGCATTAGAAATTCGATTAAACTTGTTTGTATATTAATTTTCAACAGAAATATAAATTCTTTAGAAATGTCGCGCATAACGACCGACAATTGAATAATAAATTAAACAAGTATCAAGTTTACAATCCGTGTAAACAACATAAGTATTTATCCCATAAAATAATTCTGTATATTTACGAGCTTAAAGTGTGTGCGCCTCTCGAGGCAGCGAATAATTTTATCTTGTTCGCTCATATGTCGGCTATTGAATAATTTATCGGTTTCAGAAATACGCGCACGTATAAAATACACAAAATGGTTTTATTTGAAGGATACATCCTGTCTGAGAAATTAAAGAATAATATATTTCTAAAATTTTCGTAGGTCGAAATCACATCATTAAATATAATTTGACATTTGTACATTTTTGTGAGAGATCTTGAGCGAAAAATGATATAAATATTTAGCAGTCTCAGACATCCATCAAATAAATATGAATAAAAATATCTATTTTTTACTTATATTTATTTCGATATAAAAAGAATTTTTAAAAAATCTCCATTTCCGCGAAAACACGATGAAGAAATGGTTTTGCTTCTGTCAAATTAATCAAATCAATTTTGGGCACGTATGTACGTTAACGGTCGATAAACGAGATTTTGCAACATGCAGAGGTGCAAGATCGGTTTAATGGCTTGTACTCGGCTACCGCATTGCTCGGCGCAGTTTGCTGTGTGTTAGTAGGCCGCCCCAGCCTTCATTTTGCTTGAGGAGACAAATGGTGCTCGGCAATCTTGTTCAGCAAACGTCATACGCAGAGAAAATTTTATTTACAGAGTAATTCTTTATATTCGCACTCGCAATTTTAAGAAATAACTTTCGTGTCGTTGCTGGGTCTTTTGAAAGGACTCCTGTCACGCTCTTTTTCACACTGAACCTTGACTCACACGATATTAACTACGTTATTAAAAAAAAAAAGAAAAAAATTGCTAAATACCGTATCACAAACGTGACAATAAACAATGCAAACGGGTGAACGGAAACAATTACGAAGGGTAGTTAGCTCGCGGTTTGCGGCCAGGTCATGGTGATCTGCAAAGATGCAAGGCCGCACAGAGTGTACGGCTTAATAGCGAGTAGCTGGCTCGTTTCGAGTTCGTAGTCGTGGGAGGCCAATCCTGACTACGGTACCAAACTTGGTCTAGAATTTAGCCTCGGGAGATAAGTGGTCCTTGTCGGGTTCACAAGGTAAAGCGGCGCGTATAGTTTGCCCGGCAGGGTCATCGGCAGGAACACACCGGTGCTTCGCTCAAACTCAAACTATCGCCCGGGCAAATCGGTTGTACGGCCGACACACCAACCATCCTCCTCTCATTCGCCATCGGGCTGTCATTTCCCCCCCTCGCCTCCCGCCTCATTACACTTCCGGGTCTAAATGGAGCGACGCATTACGCTGGCTTACCTATCATCATTCCTACCTACGATATCCGCAGTTCTGATACCGCCCGAAAACTGACCCGATCCCGTTCATTCATACATAGATACGATCATCCGATCATATAACTATCTCGAAACCGATTCTCTGAACAACTGTTAATTGAGCGTTCGAAATAATCTCGTTAAATTGATGTAGAACATTATCATAGACGAATAATTATTGTAAACTTTTTTATGTATCTATTTGATGGCATCGTTTTTATTTTTATCTTTTTCTTTTTAGATAATATAATTGACCACAGTATAGATGTCAGTTAACTTTAACTAATCATTTATTTACCATTTATTGACAAAACATTTTAATTTTTAGAAAAAGATTTCATACAATTTTCCAGACGTAAGTTTGAACATGAATAAAATATTATACGTATGCTCTCTCTCTCTCTCTCTCTCTCTCTTTAAATAATTATAATTAATATTTCGCCGGTTAAATCTGTAATTTTAGTAAGTTCTAAAGAAAGAGAAAAAGAGAGAGAGAGAGAGAGAGAGAGAGAGAGAGAGAGAGAGAGAGAGAGAGAGAGAGAGAGAGAGAGAGAGAGAGAGAGAATGGATTTAACAATTATTTGCAATGCTACTTTACGTAACTTGCTTTAATAATTGTTCATGCTTCTAGCAACCTGAGAATTCCGAACATATTTTGCTTTACTTACTGACATACGTTAACCAAGGCAAATCTTTGTCTTTAAACAAGTTTAGTTTGTACTCTTGAACGCTCGCAAGTGACTCAAAGCCACTGATTGACCGTATGGTGACCGCGGAATAGGAATTCTGACAACGGCAACAGAAATCAGAACGGCTGTTGCGGTCTATCGATGTTCTCTGGGAGATATACAGGATGTTCCATTGTCAAAAATACATCCAGATAATCGAAAAATAATAACGTTGTTTCAAAAAATGTTTCAAACAGTTTGGTTTCAAAAAGAATATACTTTTATTATTTATAGCCTATTTAAAAATTTAAATTTTACATTTTTACATAGTTAAATTCTGCACAAAGAGAATTTTCTCTTAAAATTTACTCTGAAATTATGGTAGTTGTGGGACAACATGTATCACCAAGAATTTTATGCGAGCTATTCTGATTAATATCTACCATAATAAAAAATATTAATATTTATTACATTAAAATATAAAATATGTTCGATTAATTTTATTAAAATATATCTAGGAAATTTCAATAATTTTTCAAAATTTACCAATCTGCTTGGTAAGTTTTATCACGTTGATTGTAAAATGTCTCTTGTATATTTTAAAAATTCCTTGGTTGCCAAGTTGTCCCAAGTTTGTAGTGAATTTAAGAGTAAAATATAACAAAAAATTCTCTCCGTGTGGAGTTAAATCGTAACATAAAATATGAAATATCTTTTAAAATATTCACTTTCCGATAACTTTATTAAATTTTAACGCTTTGATGTGTAAAATAACGAATTAAATAAAAAACAAAGAATTTTTGTTTAAAACATTTTTCTAAAAATCTACCACATTTTCAAGTTATCTAATATACATATATTATATTATTCGAAATGGAACATCCTGTAAAACAGTTAAATGAGAACGTGGAATATTACGTACGTATTAAACGGTATTCGTTAATAATTCAATTCGCCCGATAAGAGTGTTATTAATCTGTATTCATCGAATAGAGTCAACAATCTAAACAATTAATTATTGATGTAATATTAAAATTGATTATTATTATAATAGATTAACATTTAATAATATATTAATTTACGTGCCACATCAGTTTCATACATGAATTGCATTATTTATTTCGTTTAACTGCATTGTGATGTTAAATTTGTACTATCTTTCTCTCTCTTTCCTTCTTTTTCTTTCTCTGTCTCTTTTTACTTGAATCTATTTATTTGTCAGAAAGATCTTCAACGGCATGATGATACAATATTGCCATATAGGCGAATAATTTTACGGCTAGCAATAAAACTGACGTATTTGTTCAAAAAATTGAAAAGCATCATGCAGCAGTGCCGTCACTGTTTGGTTAAACATGATTGAGAGATCGAAGCAACAATAACGTAAGCAATCCATTAATATTGAAATCAACTGTATTGTATCTGAAAATTTCCGTTTTTGATTAATTTTTGTATTATTTTATGTATATTATTTTTAAATTGGTTACAGAATAAAGTTTTATTTGTAGTTTAATATATACTTCTCAGTCTTCGTAACTCAAATATAGAAGTTTGCTGGCTACCTCGGTACTTCTCCTACAAAGAAACTATTTCGTACTCCCTCCCTTTGCATCTCAATTGTCAAAACTATTTCCGCGAGAGTGCGTGCCTTGAAGCAGAAGCACAAAAGAAAATATATAAAGTTTTTGTAGAGAAAGGACTAAGTTGTATACTTGAAAATGCGATATCTGCTCGATGTAATAACGGCTGTAGGTTGATTTTATGGTAACTTATTTCCCTATTCGAACGTTAAGTAATACCCTTTCATCTGTATTTTCCGGTTATTTGCTCTGTAAACCTTGTAGAAATCGAGGAAGAAGACTTTGCAAACATTTCCCGTGGAGCGCGATCAACAGTATAATTTTTTATGCTACAACAACGACGTCATGACAAAATGGAATTGCATAAGCATAAATTGTCTTAAGTTTCTATTCATAAGTTTCCATTCAGATTCTGCAGGCATTGGAAAATCTTTATCTTCCTTTAAATTTCTTTAATTATAATGTTCAATCAAATTAAACTTCAGTTTCTCGACAATGGAGATGTATAAATAATGAGAGATACAGAAATTAGTAGTAGCAGAACATTTTCTACGTTGTTAGATACATTTCTCCCTAAGAAGCATGGTAAGCGAAATGGTGCAATATTACTCTCGTGTATTCTATACATGAAGTTGAATCTAATTAATATTCACTACCTCAAAATACATTTATGCATTCAACCGCATTATGAGAAATGAAAATATTTTCACGCAAACATAATCAGTGCTACCGTCGTATGCAAATGTTTATTCACGTAATCGTTAGTGTATTACCCGATCTGGTTTCAGTGTACCATTCATTTTTCGTAAAAAAAAAAATACGACGAGAGTTGAATGACCAACCTATAAATTTCATATCTGTTAAAAGCTAGAACATTTATTTGTGCAGATAGAATTCTTTTATTGCAGAAGTTAATTGCAAACCCCTCTCGTCTAAGGAAAATGGGACAAATTTCTTCGCAAAAAGGAACAAAATAATAAGATGTACCTTGTACATAAGATAACTACACCGGCGAACGAACTCGCATTAATGAATGAAGAGAGAATTTATTTTTCTTTCGTGACTACGGAATACAATTGTATCTTTTTCATTGTGCAGATGAGTAATAAAGATTTGTTTATTAAGAGAATTAGATGTGGCGAATGGTACCCCCTGAGTACCTCGGTCATTATCGCGATGCGCCTCGTTGTTTCAGCGCTTCTCCGAAAACAGCACGCCAGAACTAAACTGAGATAACGACGTGCTTTCGTAGCGCGCTTTAGACGCGAGCGCGACGGAGAGGGTTTGGAGCTCTTGGAGTCGCAGCCGTGTACAGAGCTATGCACCCAGCAAAACTGCATTATGATTTAATTAAAATCAAACCTCTCGCTTGCCAAGCGATGAACGTGCGCGCACCATTTTGAGATATAAAAGGGTGGATGGTAGCGCTTTTTGTTGTGACACTGCACGCTAGCTGGACGCAAAACTTGTGAGATATAATTGTGAGATATAATTGTGAGATGTGCGCGCTGTGACCCACTACCCCATGGTTCTCCCGAAGTGGGAGACGGGTGATCTGCGCAAGCCCATCGATCCGCGATCCGCGATGATCGATGAGACCGAGCGAGGCTCGGCCTCTTCCTCTTTCGTTCCGGGGACTCCGAGCCGATCACACTTCCAAAGGGCCGAGGCAGCTAAGGGCCTTGCGACCGGGCTGACTGCGGATCCTTGAGCACGGATCACGATAAGACGATCACCCTGACTGCGGGGTCTGACACGGCCCGCCCAGCATATTATAAGTGACCAGAGGGAAAGGCAGCGAGGTTCCCCGGAACAGGCGAAAGAGCCAACGAGGGAAGCGCAATATACTCCGAGCACACAGATGAGTATCTAGCGGGGTCTCATGTAATGTAGAATTGTCACCGACACGCGTACTCGGAGCTCGTCGTAACCCGAGCGCTACGTAATTGTATTAATAATAGTTTCTAAATTTCGATATGTCCGCGGAAAACGTAATAAATTGACGGCTACCTTCGGCGTGAAGCGTCGCGAGCAAGGAATGCGAGTGAGTGTGTGGATGTGCGTGTGTATGAATAACGTGCGTATAGCAGCGGTGGCCTAAGAAAGGAATTTGTCGTCTGAATTTCAAATAAAACTGCGGACTTAACAATACAAACGTTTCTATTTTTGAACGCACGTCCCTTCTAGGTAATCGAGTCATCTGATTATATGTATGAGTAAGGTTTAAATAAAATAGATCTTACAAATTGGCGCCCAACAACGGGGCTCGATTAATTAAGTAAATGCTTGTGAATGGCAGATGATGGGACGTGTGTTTATCTAACAAAATCCGGCCGAAAAGCGAAGCAAAAATTTAATAAGTACGTTTTTACAGAGAAAAAAGACAAAATGCCGATAATTCCAGACGATCGACCCGGTAATACGAATGAGAATAACGGACACGACGCGAGAGAAAAGGAGGAGAGCTTGAACAGACTACGTGAGGAATTGGAGCGAACGCGACGAGACTTGGAGGACATGCAGGCGATAAACGCTGAATATCAGCAGCAACAACGAAATGTCCTTCATCAGGCTCGCAACAATGAGGGAAGTAGAAATTCTATAAACGCTGAAGAGATTGCGACTGTAATTAGTAATTT
This sequence comes from Temnothorax ravouxi, assembly GCA_030770255.1. Classification (NCBI taxonomy): domain Eukaryota; kingdom Metazoa; phylum Arthropoda; class Insecta; order Hymenoptera; family Formicidae; genus Temnothorax; species Temnothorax ravouxi. Next base: position 9,088 of record JASTWP010002146.1, on the reverse strand, counting down.
ACAAAATTGTAATTTAGAAATTAAAATACCGAAATTTAAAGACGAAATCACATCAAATCCGATGGAATTTGTTGAAGAACTAGAAAAATTTTTTAAAGTGAGGAACGTGAAAGAGGATCGGAAATTAGTAATTATTGAACACGCGTTAGAGGGAAGGGCGAGCTTGTGGATGGACTTGCGAAAGGCGGGTATTCGAAATTATGAGGAATTCAAAGAACAATTTATTGAAGAATTCTATTCTGTGCCGACTCGTGTTCAGTTCAAAAACGCGTGGATGGAGAGACGCTATAAGTCGGGGGGGGACTCGTTACAAACATATTATTACCGGCAGCTTAAGGAAGCGAAATATTTTATTCCTAAATTGTCTGAATATGAAATCAATTACAAGATAATTCAACAGTATCCCATCTGGATCAAAGAAACGATGGTAACCATTAATTATAATGACGCGAATTTGATCATGCAAACGCTGGCGAATTTGGATGGGAATTCGTAGGGAAAAGGAACGTAGTCAACAAAGATACGCGAGCCCGCACATAAGACAGATAAACACGCAGGGATCAACACCGCGTGAAGGACGATGGGAACATAATAGACATAGGTATCAAAACAACAGATTCCACAACAATTATCGGAATGAGGAATATTATTCGGGTTATAGAAGGGGGGGTCGAAGCGATGTGCGGGACTTCGGGTTGCCGGATACGCGTTATCCCCCACCAGCGGATGTACGAGTGAATAGAGATAACTTTGACAATAGGAGTAATAACAACGAAACGAGTAATAATTTAAACTAGAAATCGGTGCGATGAAAACCGGTCCGTCATCGCATCGGAATGATTTTGATTTTGTGAGTGAATTGGCTGGCGGAATTGAAGGGAAAAAGGACCAAGATAATGGTGATCGCGTTAATCTGTTGGCTAAATGTCCACATATCCGAGTTAGAATACATAATCAACAAATGATGGCATTGCTAGATTCGGGTAGTCAGGTGTCGGCGGTGTCGGAGTCATTCTATAAAGAATTAATGTCACAAAAAAGAATAAGAGAATTGCCCGTCACGAATCTGGTGGTTTCGACCGCGATCGGTAAAAAGTCTACGTCAATTAAACGTCAAATTTTTATTCAAGTAGAAATCGAGAATATCACGATCGAGGACTCTTTCCTGGTCGTACCCTATCTAACATCAAACGTGATTTTGGGCCATAATTGGCTATCGAGGAATAACGTAATCATGGATTATAAGCGGAATTGTATAGAAATACAAGGGAGACGGTTAGCGGAGTCGTCAGTAATGTTCGGGCGGGATGCGATGGAAACGCTTGTTTGTACTCAAAGAAACGACACGGTATATGTATATGTAATAGAGATGTGTGAAAAAGATGCGAGGGGGGATGATAATCAAATAACAAATGGCGCGAATATTTCAAGTGAGGTAACGCGAGAGGAAAATAGGGGGGGAGAAATAAATTGCAACAAGATAACGAGCGATATGTCGATAGAAGTGATTAGTAACGATCGAGACGAAAAAAATGATATACAAGAATTGAGACAAGGAAATGAGGATGTATATAATGAGATAGGTGATGATAATAATATATGTAGAGAGGATATATATAATAATAGTGAGGATATCTGTAATGAGATATGTGATGGTAATAATATATGTAGTGAGGATATATGTGATGATGATAATATATGTAGTGATGATATGTGTGACGAGATATGTGATGGTAATGGTATATATGAGAATAATAACGCCCCTTCAGATAAAGATAAGAATGCTGAGTGTAAACAAGGTATGCCGGAAGACCCGATAGAAATCGCGTGTGAAAAGACCTTACTTGATAGCGTCCAAAAACATATTTTCTGTGAAATGTTAGAAGATTTTCGTTCACTTTTTTCGGACAAGCCAGGTTGCGCGAAGGGATACGAGCATCGCATAAAACTAAAGAACGGCATCCGTCAACCAAGAATCCGCCATAATTATCCCGTTCCGTACGCGTTACGCGAGCCGACGAGGAAAGCAATCGAAAAAATGATCGAAGATGGGGTTATCGAAAGGGGAATCAGTCCGTATTGTAATCCGGTGAGAATTGTAAAAAAAGAAGATGGTAGTGTTAGGGTTTGTTTAGACGCGAGAGGCATAAACGAGGTAATCGAAGACGATCAAGAATCACCACCGCTAATAAATGAATTAACGCAAAAGTATCACGGTGCTCAATGGTTTTCAAAGATAGATTTGACTCAGGGATACTGGCAAATCCTATTGGAAGAATCGTCGCGACCGTTCACAGCGTTCTTGTTCGATTTCAAAACATATTTATATTGTCGGATTCCGTTCGGATTAAAAACCGCCGGTAGCGGTTTCATAAGAGCCTTAAGTAACGCGTTGGGGGATGAGTTCGACGAATTTATATCTCGGTACATTGATGATGTGATAATTGGCACTAAAACTTTCAAAGAGCACATGATGGTTCTAAGAAGAATATTTAAACGTCTCCTCGAGTATAATTTTACATTAAAATTATCAAAATGTGTATTTTTTCAAAAAGGTGTTTCTTTCCTGGGACTTGAGGTGTCAATAGAAGGCATTTCGCCGGAGCGAAGGAAGCTCGAGGATATTACAAATTTTGAAGAGCCAAAAAATAAGAAACAACTTCAACAGTTTTTAGGGGTGTGTAATTATTACCGACAATTTAATGTGAGACATAGCATGTCAGTAGATTCACTTCGCGAATTGCTGAGAAAGGACGTAGGTTGGAATTGGACACAAATACATTCCCTAGCATTTAAAGAATTAAAAGAAAATCTTAACCAAAGTTTAACCCTGAAGCATATTATTCCAAAAGTGCCATTCAAGTTACAAACAGACGCGAGTGATCGAGGGATTGCAGGAATTTTATATCAAGTTGATGGGGGAGGAAATCATAACATAGTCGGATTGGTGAGTCGATGCTTATCTCGTCCGGAAATTAAATATACCACTACGGAGAAGGAGCTCCTGGCGATCGTGTATTCAGTAGAGAAATTTCGGGTGTATCTGATAGGTGTACACTTTGAGATAGTAACAGATCACAAAAGTCTAACGTTTTTGCAGTCCGCGGCTTTTCAAAGTGGCAGAATTATGCGGTGGATATTGCTATTGCAACAGTACTCTTTTTCGGTGACGCATTGTCGGGGGGTGGATAATGTGGTAGCTGATTTTTTCAGTCGAAATCCGGAAGGAAAGTTTGCGGAGGAAAGTCAGGAGCAAATTGTTATCTCATCGTTGCATCAATGTTTCTCTCCCGCATATAATAAAGAGGAAACATCGCTAAATGTAATAGCAATGATCCATTACGATGCCAATCTTGCTCGAGGCATCAGGGCGTTGAGTGAATGGCAGCGTGATGATCTAAAAATAAGATGTTACATTGATGCTGCCGATGAGAAGGGGGGGAATGTTGATTTTGTTGTGTATAACGATATATTGTTTCATCGAGAAAGAAGTAGTAAAAACTGGAGAATTGTAATACCAACAAAAATGCAACGATCATTAATAGAGGAGATACACTCTAAATTAGGTCATCCGGGGGTGTATAAAACCATTGCATATTTGAAACAATTTTATTATTGGAGAGGTATGCCAGCACAAGTAAAGAAGTTTGTCTTGCATTGTGATCTGTGTCAACGAGTAAAATATTTGACGGTATCAATGGAGGGGGAATATAATTTTATCGAATCAAAAGGACCGAATGATTTAGTCACCGTTGACTTTTATGGTCCTCTCCCGACGGCCCGTGGAGGGATGCAATACATATTTGTTATGTTAGATGCCTTTACAAAGTACGTGAATTTGTATCCCATGAAGAAAGCAACTGTTCGTATGTGTGTAAAAAAAATTGTGGATATTTTTATTCCAAAATTCGGAAAGCCAAAGCGTATCCTGTCAGACCACGGTAGCCAATTCACGTCTGCATTATGGAAAACGCGACTCGAAGCTGAGGGTATCAAAGTTTTGTATAGTTCAATCAGACACCCGCAGTCAAATCCAACAGAACGCGTGATGCGTGAGTTAGGCCGATTATTTAGAACGTTATGCGCGGAAAAACATACAAAGTGGGCTAATTTCGTACCGAAAATCGAGGAAATATTAAATATTACAACCCACCAGAGTACGGGAATGTCAGCTTATGAGCTGCAATTTGGCCACTCCGTTAAAGATGAAATCCGTAAGCTCGTCCAATTTCCCAAGAGCGAGAAACCCTCGCACGACTATCTCATTGAGATGGCTAGAGAGAATATGAGAAAGAATTTTAAATATCGTAAAAGACAAGGAGGTAAATCGAAGATTCAATTATCGGTCGGTGATTTCGTCTTATTAAGAGTAAAACATCTTTCAAATGCTGTAGATAAGGTGATCGGAAAGTTTTTCCACCTATTTGAGGGTCCCTATAAAATAATTCGAAGGATAGGAGAGAATGCATTCGCACTCGTTGATCCAAAGAACGACCAGGTAGAGATAGGTATATATAATCGTCTCAATCTCCGAAAGTATTATAGAAAAGATGAAAACCGCGAAAAGTAAGAAAGCATCTGTTCAAGTTCTCTTCCTTATATTGTGCGTGATGATTGGAATGTTTAGATGTAAGCTATAATACTTTGACAAAGTGTATGCGAGCACCGTTAATATGATTAGAGAGTCTCTCAAGGACATGTCGATGATGTATACATGCGAACACTGAAATTAGAACGTTTAGATAGATGTAGGTTGCGAGAATATTGGAATGTTTAGATGTAAGTTATAATACTTTGACAACGTGTATGCGAGCACGGTTAATATGGGTAGAGAGTCTCTCAAGGACATTTTTCGACGATGTGTACATGCGAACACGATTGATATTGGAAGGTTTGGACGTAGGATAAGATACACTGACGACGGGTATGTGAAAACTGTAACAATGATGTTGTAGGATGCATGTAAATTATTGGTATGAGTGTGAGATTGAATGTGGTATGACTGGATCTCTCGTCAGTGTTCTAGAGGGACGAGAGGAGTACGGTGGATGAATGACTAATTACGAAATATTGTAAAAAGGAAAATAAGTTTATGACACTCACGCTGAAGGTGCGTCCCATAAAAGGGGGGGCATTGTGAGATATAATTGTGAGATATAATTGTGAGATGTGCGCGCTGTGACCCACTACCCCATGGTTCTCCCGAAGTGGGAGACGGGTGATCTGCGCAAGCCCATCGATCCGCGATCCGCGATGATCGATGAGACCGAGCGAGGCTCGGCCTCTTCCTCTTTCGTTCCGGGGACTCCGAGCCGATCACACTTCCAAAGGGCCGAGGCAGCTAAGGGCCTTGCGACCGGGCTGACTGCGGATCCTTGAGCACGGATCACGATAAGACGATCACCCTGACTGCGGGGTCTGACACGGCCCGCCCAGCATATTATAAGTGACCAGAGGGAAAGGCAGCGAGGTTCCCCGGAACAGGCGAAAGAGCCAACGAGGGAAGCGCAATATACTCCGAGCACACAGATGAGTATCTAGCGGGGTCTCATGTAATGTAGAATTGTCACCGACACGCGTACTCGGAGCTCGTCGTAACCCGAGCGCTACGTAATTGTATTAATAATAGTTTCTAAATTTCGATATGTCCGCGGAAACGTAATAAATTGACGGCTACCTTCGGCGTGAAGCGTCGCGAGCAAGGAATGCGAGTGAGTGTGTGGATGTGCGTGTGTATGAATAACGTGCGTATAGCAGCGGTGGCCTAAGAAAGGAATTTGTCGTCTGAATTTCAAATAAAACTGCGGACTTAACAATACAAACGTTTCTATTTTTGAACGCACGTCCCTTCTAGGTAATCGAGTCATCTGATTATATGTATGAGTAAGGTTTAAATAAAATAGATCTTACAAATAGTACATCACAGTTGAAGACAAAAGGTTATGTTTTGTAGTTCGATATAAATACAGGAAAGAATTAGGATTTGTCTTGAAAGATTTCTTTCTAATTTGCTCCGTTTCTTCCTATTTGTGCAAGCACTAGAAATTTTTACCAATCGAAAAGAATTTTCTACAAGTGTCAAGAGGAATTGTCGATCTTAACGTGACTCAGCATGCGTATTTGGGGCGTGTGAAAAAGATTATCTCTCTCGACAGAGGTGCCGCGAATCTTCCCGGTTCGAATTTTAGAAAGAGTGCCACGGGCGAGAGAAAAAGTTTGATGTTGGGTCGATCGGAGAAAAGTTGCGAGCAAATCTGATGTTTCCTGCAAAGATACGAAAGTAACGAGCGAAGCAATCTGCGAGGCTCTGCAAGGATTGGACTACTCGACTACTGCGAAGCGGGTGAGTTCGATTTACCATCTATATCAGGAAAAGATACTTTGTAAATTTGTATCGCTAATGCATTACGATTTAAATATAACCATAACATTGACAGCAAAACTTTATTCACAAATGCACAAAAATAATTTATTGAAGTATTAATCTCTATATAAATTAAATTAAATTGATTATCCGTTGTACTAGATATTTTTATTAAAGATTTAATTAAAAGAAAACTAAGTAATTTATATTAAAAAATATATATATATATGATTGGAAAAATTCTATTAAAGATTTCTTTGATCTCTTTGAAAAAAGAAAAAAAATTAAGTTTAAACGATTGACATTGCAATAATGTTACACAAATGATTCTATGATTCTATAACTTTAAATATTTGATTCAAATAAATAAAGCATTGTCGTAGCTGAAGATAAGTAAATATTTGGAACTTTGATACTTGATACTTTAAAATTCCTTGATTCTTTAATTCCTTGACAAACAATATTTTTTTATTAAACGCATAAAACCATTTATATTAACCAAAATTGATCGATAAATTATTTGTTGTCTAAAATTACAATCTCCATTGCAAAAATTTTTTTAGAAAATTGTATAAAGCATCAGTTTTTAATAGAAAAAAATATTTTAGTGAAAATAAAACTCATATTATTTTACAAATATATCACAATTATGACAGTAAAAATTAGGAAATTTTATGTTACATTTATTTACAATATTTTATAAGATAGTAATTATTTTAAACGTTTTATAGGCAATATTTAATCATGTATAAAAAGTTATAAAAACCGAATATAGTGTTTGCTGTGTTTTACCGGGAGTCTTTCAACTGCATATTTTGTTCGTAGGCTATTTGGCGAACGGAATTTCCTTTTGATCAAGAAGGTGACTTCGCAGGGCGTCATTCACAACGTATGTACGTGCACGGATTTCATTTCCGGTTGCAGAGTGCCCCGAAGTTGAGCGAGCAGCACGACTTATCTCGAATCTCGTGATTCAGGAGATCATCACGAGTGGAACGGGGGATTTTCAAAAGGACGAAACGGATTATTATCGAGAATGCCGCAATGTGGAAAAGGATAAAACGCCGTCATATTGTAAAAGTATGTTGTCGAGCAGGAACGATTACGAATATCAAGATCCTAACATGACGGATCCACTTTTAGCTCATGAATTGTAAGTGATAGTTAATTTATATTGTTTATCCTGAATCAGTTTGTTCATAATAATAAGAACACATTTCTTGCTGCGAAATGCTTTTGAAACAAGATATTTATTTACAATTAAGTGTAATAAGCAGAATTTAGACTTTTACCTTTATTTATGCGTGAAAAGTGACTGCTGAGATCAAGTTTTACAACATAATATGAGATGATTACTTTTGGGAGTTTAATGGACTGCTAAATGGGAAAACTATGTATATAGCGATGTTTACCCATATAGAGATATGTAACTCTCAGGTACATACCTCAGCATAAACGATAATAACTTTCCGCGCGAATCCTTCTGATGAAATGTAAGTGAAATTCATGAAATCCAAGTATACATTACAATATTAACAAACGATCCCAAGTTTTGTAGATAATTTATATTTACGTTATTGTATATATTATTATTCTACGTTATTATGCATTTACTTTATTATTAGTTTATTGCATGGATAAATAAACGATGTCGTGGAATATAACAATAGATTAAAAAAGATAATAGTCTAGAATAATTGTTTTAAATAGAAAATTTTGTAGTATGTTATTAACAAAAGTTTGATTAAACAAGCATTTCTATTTCATAAAAATTTCTTTATTGTGTATTTGAATTCTCTTTCGAATGAAGAAGCATTATCGAGATCGACCGTGAATTTTCGTGAGTTGAGAGGGAGGGGGGAGCGCCTAGTAAAGCCGAAATAATATCCTATCGATCGTGCGTAATTCACAGTCACTTAACACAATTTGCAGGTTATTTGCGCGAGAGCTTTATCCCATTATTACCTTATCTCGCTCGCGCTACTTCATGTTCGTTAAATGTGCGTGGATCTTCGAACGCGTTACTTTTCAGAAACATACTTTATCCCTATTTATGTTACATGTATTGAACATGTTTTACGAATAAAATGCGATCTCACATAAAATAATCCTATTTAGTAGCAAGATATAGCTCTCGTGTTTAATAAGAAAATTGTATTATAATTAAGACCATTTTTGGTGTTATTTACTCATGAAGAAGATTCGTTAACTGTGCTTCTAAAAAGTATATAATATATATTTTCAACGAAAGGCAACTAAAAAAAGGCAATCTGCTCAAAATCATTCTCTCTAGCTATTGTCGGGCAATCTCGCAGTTACTTTTCCGCCAATTTTCGCTCAAGTACCTCACCTAAACCGCCAAGAAAACTGCAGAATAGGTAAACCCGCAACCGTTTACGCGCTGCAGTCGTAATTAAACGAAATGATTGCAGTACATCTCCTACAATTTCCATCTAATCGCACCCTGCTAAAAAGATACCAACAAACATTATAAAATGCAGTTGTAGAAAATGATGACCATTGAACTGATCGAGGCAATTTTCTTGATAATTTTCGTTGTTGCCGCATTTGTTGCAGATTCGATCTTTTATTCTATATTATGCTGATATGCTATTTTGTTTTATCAAAATTTAGATAAAATTTATGTATTAAATAAAATAGATTATATGAATATTTTATATCTTGTAAATTTCATATATTCTAAAACATGATTAGTAAAAACTT
>JASTWP010002145.1:0-49523 GCA_030770255.1 Temnothorax ravouxi | reverse complement strand
TTTCACACGAGCGGATAAAGGAAATGTCACGGTGGCCATAAATAAAAATTCATATATACAGAAAACGGAAAGCGCGTTACAAAATCTTAGTACGTACTCAGTTGTAAAAAAAGACCCTTCAAAAATTATAGAAAATAAATTGAATAACCTATTAAAAACATGGGTAAGAAAAGGATATATTTCCCAAAAGGAAGTATATTCTCTCCGCTCGAGTGACTCACTTCTTCCTAAAGCCTACGGTCTTCCGAAAATCCACAAGGAAAATTTTCCTTTCAGAATAATTGTCTCTTCCGTTAATACTGCGCTTTATGGTTTTGCAAGCTACTTACACCAAATTACTTCCGATAGCATACCTAAGACGGACAGTCACGTCAATAACAGTTTTGACTATAGCGAACTCTCCGGTAAAAAGATTTCGAGCAACGAAGTGTTGGTGTCGTTAGATGTAGTTTCTCTCTTTACAAATGTTCCCATAGGTCTGGCACTTGAGGGCATCAGCAATAGATGGGCTTATATTTAAAAAAAACGAAGATATCTAAAAAAGAATTTATCTTGGCGATAGACTTTGTTCTTTCGTCAACCTTTTTCACATTTAACAATGTAATATACAAACAAACCCATGGATCACCAATGGGGATCACCACTTTCCCCAATAATTGCTGATGTAGTCATGCAAGACTTGGAACAAAAAACGCTAAATTTTATAAATGCACATTTGCCCATTTACTGCAGATATGTTGATGACATATTTATGGCCGCTCCGTCGAACATGATTGAATGTATCCTGGATACTTTCAACAGCTATCATAAGCGCTTTAAATTTACGATAGAATATGAGAATAACCGTTGTTTAAGTTTCTTAGATCTGTCACTGTAGGTAGTGGATAATACCATACAAATCGATTGGCTTCACAAGAAAACGTTCTCGGGCAGATACTTATCATATTTCTCAAACCATCCTCTCTGCCACAAAATAGGCCATCTATAGTCTAGTGGACAGAGCAGTCCTGTTATCTCACCCCATGTACCACAAAAAAAATTTAGAAATGATTATTGAAATATTATTGGACAACACGGTTATCCTCTAAAATTAATTTTTAAGAAAATAAACTCCAGGCTCGACAATTTGATTAATGGAAAACTCAGAAATAATGGGAACAACGCAATAGATTCGAGCGGTGTCAATAGAACATTTATAGTAATTCCGTATGTCAACAACATATCTGAGAAAGCAACGTTATTATTTAATAGAAAGGAACACATAGTAGACTATAGATGCCTTAACAAATTAAATAACATAATCAAAGCACAAAAGGACAAAAACTCATTAGCCACACGAATAGTAACGTTGTATATAAGATTGCATGTAAAGACTGCGAGGCTTCCTATGTGGGACAGACAAAGAGACAACTAAAAACCAGAATAAAAGGACATAAAAATAATATAAAAACGGACCCATCCAGACACTCGGTCATTTCTAAACATATTAAAGATTTTAACCATTCTTTCGATTGGGACAACGTCAAACTACTAGATACGAAACCTAATTATTATAAGAGACTTATCTCGGAAATGCTGCATATTAAAGAACAAAAAAACGGCATTAATTTGAATAAGGACACAGAGTATCTGGATGAGTCATATAACAGTATTCTCAGCAAACTCACCGACATTTAGCTATTTATTGTTTCGATGTATTATCATTTCGAAGAATCACCTTCGCTGTTAACCAAATGGGAAAGCTTTGTCATTAGTATTTAAAACACAAAGGAGCTAACATCGACCGTGAGAGCGCGAAACATCGAACCACGACTTAATTTTGCAATTGTAAGTTCTTACGGTGATTAATTTAAACAACCGCATAAGCTTCCTCCCGCTATTGAGACATCAACTTTCAGAACGTTTTATAAACTTGACCAGACCGCTGACTGACCTAAGATCTAACGCTTTAAACAACTGACTTGGTTCGTTTTCGCCATCCAACGAAGAATAAATCATGGATTTACCTTTGACTGCAGACTTGCGAATTGACTACAGATATTCATACATATACGATTTCACATTTCGCAATAGGTTCTATAGATATTTATTTATACACAATTTTACATTGCAATAGTCGACATATTTATTTATACACAGATATTTATTTATACACAATTCTACATTGAACGCTCTCATGTAAGATGTGACTCCGGATGGTTTTGTTGTCATTCACCATCAAGAAAAATCCTTGCCCGTCTTCGATTGTTTTACCTCTTTATTTATTACTAGCTGGTTACCCGGGCTTCGCCCCGAAGGACATATGTAATAAACCATGCAAATAGTCTCTCTCTCTCTCTCCTTCTCTCTCTCTCTCTCTCTCTCTCTCTCTCTCTCTCTCTCTCTCTCTCTCTCTCTCTCTCTCCCCCCCTCCCTCCCTCCTTCTCCCTCTAAAATGCTATAAATTAAAAAATATTACTTATTTATCGACTGAAGTTCAATTCCGTCATATATAATTCTTTGAGATTCACTCAATTATTTCTTAAAAAATTGGAAAAATTTTGTAATCGATTTCCAAAAAAATACCGGTTCCCAAAATGATTGGTAACGAAAAACTATACAGTTTATAACACTTTCCAGAAAATTCTACCCCTGTTTTACATACAATTCTTTAAAATTTGATCAATTATTTCCCGAAAAATTCGTCAAACTTCTGATACTTGCTTCCAAAAAGATCGGTAATAAAAAATTATATACTTTATAGCACTCCCCGGGAAATTCAACTCCTACTTTATGTACAATTCTTTGAGATTCGGTCATTCCGAACCAATTTCCAAAAAGATCGGTAACAAAAAATAGTACATTTTATAGCACTCCCCGAGAAATTCTACTCTTTCTTCATGTATAATTTTTTGAGATTTAATCAATTATTTCCTGAAAAATTAGAAAAATTAAAAAAACCGGTTTCCAAAAAGATCGGCAACAAAAACTGTACACATCATGGCGCTTCCCGTAAAATTCTACCCCTACTTTTTTAAGATCGGTCAATAAATCCAGAAAATCGGTAACAAAAAACTATACACATAGTGGCACTCCCCGGAAAATTCTACCCCTATTTCATATACTTTTGGTCAAAATTCGGTTCAGGGGTTTGGGCTGGACGTTGATGAGTCAGTGAGTGAGTGAGTGAGTGAGTCAGTCAGTCAGGACATCTTCCTTTATATATATAGATTATTTTTTTTATTATTTGATACTTTGCTTTTTGCTTATTGCGCGACTTCATGTAATTATTCGAATTTATCGGTTGAAGAAGACACTGTGTGTTCGAAACGTCCCGTCATTTGTATATATTATTAAATGAACTATTGATTTGATATAATGTTTTGCTCGATTGTTGGCCTTTATTTCCATTGTATAAAAATTACTATTAAAAATTTCTTTAATTCTATTACATTCTTTCTTTTTTCTACCTCTATCTATATATATATAAGTACCTGACGTCTGTATGTCTGTCTGTTTGTCTGACCGCGAACTACTTGTTATTTCCCAAGAAATTGAAAACATTTCATAACCGGTTTCCAAAAAGATCGGTAACGAAAAATTATAAACTTTATCCCAGGAAATTGTAAACAATCCCCGGAAAATTCTACCCCCACTTCATATACAGTTCTTTGAGATTTGGTCAATTATTTCCTGAAAAATTGGAAAAATTTTGTAACCGGCTTCTAAAAAATTGGTAACAAAAAATGGTTCCGAATATTCCACGCTAGATTAAATTACACCATCTCCGAATCACTCAACGGGTGGACGCTTTTATTCGCGGCGACGAAAAGTATTTGCTTCTTCTTTTTCCTCTCCCTGCACTTTCCGGAAAATTCTACCCCTACTTTATATACAATTCTTTGAGATTTGGTCAATTATTTCCGGAAAAATCCAAAAAGATCGGTAACAAAGAATTATATACTTTTCCCCAAGAAATTCTACCTCTACTTCATATATAATTCTTTGAAATTCGGTCTATTAACAAATGAGTATTTCGCGGTCAGACAGTCAGACATACATACAGACGTCAGGTACTTATATATATAGATAGAGGTAGAAAGAAGAAAGAACCCTTATGAAAAAAAACTATTGAGATCCAATAGTAACTGTTCAGAAAAACTATTGGCAAATTTCCAGTAGTTTTTTGGCGGACTACTGAGAAACTATTTGGGATTAAGTATTTTATTCCAATAGTAACTATTCACGAAAACTATTGACGAATAGTTTCTTATGAAAAAATACTATTGAGATTCAATAGTAACTATAGACAGTCACTAAATAAAAAAGTAAAATTTTTATTTATTACCTTTTTTATTAATATTTTTTTTATTACTGAAAATCTTACAATTAGAATCACGATACAATTTAAATTATACCTGAAAAATTCGTTAGTACTTTAGTGCGGCGCCCCTGGTGGGATTTGAACCTGAGACCCCTGGCTTATGAGTCGCTCATCTTACGTACTGTACCACTGCTACGATTGATAAATATATTTTTTTTGCCTATATATAGATATGTTATGACCAGTCACATATGAATTATTAGCTAGCAACTACTCACAATCAATGACGAGTTAGAAAACTTAATTTAATCAATAATATCTAGCTATACTAGGTCTTAGATCAGATCGATTAGGTTAATTTCTACTCCGGTATTTGCAAAACTATTGACTGCAGTTACTATTCAGTTGTGAATAGTTACTATTGAACAATTATGGGCTTGAAGTATAGCCCCAATAATAACTATTTGCCAGACTGTCGACGAACGGTTGCCATTGAGTTCAGAATTATTCAGCAATTATACATCTTTACAACAATGTTTTTTACAAATAAATAATTGTAAATAGGTACCATTCATAAGTAGTAACCCCATCAGTAGTCAGAGTTTATGAAACTATTGGGCCAATAGAGTATATTATTCGTTTACTATTGGCTCTCAATAATTTTTTTTCATAAAGGAATGTAATAGAATTAAAAAAATTTCAGACAAACATGTGTCTTTTAAAGCAATTTATTATGCACCTTCGTACGCATTTAAAGGCCTTGCAAGTTTTAGGCTAACCCACAGACTAATGGGATACAATCATTATTTTTCTGGCAAGAAGCAGTCAGATTATCAATCCCAGCGAGCATGGGAAGAAGAGATCAGGCAGCAAGATCAAGATCACATGCCTACAACGGAAGAATTTTTTAAATTCCTCAATGAAAGATGCCGCACTATGGAGTATTGGGTAGTAATATTAGTCGGCGGGAGACAATTCCGAAGGGTAATGTAAACAAAGAGGTTGATAAACGAGTAGCGTTAGCAGTAATATCTCAGATATGTTCAATGTGTAAAGAATCTCACTTTGTTTAATTGCTCAGACTTTTTGAAATTGTCAATATAAGATCGAGTAGCGGCTGTACATTCAGCCATTCAGCAGGATCCAAAAAATCGATTTTTGGATTTTTACATGTTGATAAAGTTTAATATTATAGTTTGGGGGGGAGGGTAAAAACAAACGGATTTTGTTTTGAAAATGCTTTCAAAATGCTTTCATTCAAATGCTCATTATTTTGGCAAAAATCGATATTTTTGAAATCGGCTATGATACGCTAGAAATATTATATATTTTAATATTTTATTTTATGCAATTGTAATTCGCCAGTACAAAATAATAAAACTAAGACGTATGAATCGGCCTGACTGGCATAATCATCGTGACGATTCGACCATTGGTTTTGGTCCGATTAATCTTCAAGACGTTAATAATCTTTGATACTTATACATATCCTATTTTAAAAAAGGCGTGTTAACTGAGTGAATTTCGTTTGTATCGAAAAATTGAAGCCTCTTTTCCGCGATGCCGATTGGTTATCTCGATGCGTTGTGTGTATCATGGGTTAATAGTGTAATAGTAATAGGATAATGTTAAAGCTAAATAGCGCGCGCGAAGCGCGCGTCTGTAGTGTCTAGTATATATATATATATATATATATATATATATATATATATATATATAAGCATTTAACTCATTTTCAAAATAATTTAAATTACTAAAAACCAATAACCTGTTGATTAATTAATCAACACTCTGATTAAGGTGACTAAACTTAAAAGATTTATTTCTTTGGAATACACAACGCTTTGTTTTTGTTACCTTAAGCGACTTTGACTCCGTCTCCTCTTCGCTCGTGGTGGCTTGCTTAGCAGCGCCACAGATAGTGTGAGATAAACGCCGGTAAGGTAATATTAGCGAACTCTATTGTCAACAATATTACCTAAAGTAAACTTATACACTTCGAGGCATAACGGGGCACTAGTTCACGGGGCATGATTTTTTCATATGATATCCTATCAGTATTATGCTATGTTGTGCAATATATTACACCAAATTATTAAACCACATTTCGATTTTTATTTAGGATATTTTAATAATATTTATCTGTTTTAATAAGAAAAAATGTGGGTATAAGAAAAGTACATGTAATAATTATCAGTAGGGGAGACCGGGGCTAACTCGACACCGGAACGAACTTGACACTAGGCTTTTTGTCAATTTAAATTTATCGTAGAAACTTGTCTTTCCTACTGTAAATGCGTCTTTATGTGCCAGTATTATCAACGGAATTTGGTAACATTCTGAGTTATAGTGTAATTTTTAACGCGACATAAGCGTTTTTTATAGTGAAACGTAATTTTTCTGATCTCTAGAAAATGGTCTACTCTTTCATCGAGCTTTCGGGCAAAACTAAGCGACGTACAGCAAAATTTCCTGAAGCAATTTTGTACCTGAAGGAACGCTCTTTAAATGTGTACCATTAAATTTGCTTGAAAATTTTAATTAATTGTTGAAAATTGCCTTTGAAAAAATTATGTCGAGTTTACCCCGCGCCTTTTTTTTAATTTAAAAATTTGTCTTCGCGTCACTTTTCCTTTCTTGAGGGCAAAACTAAGCGACGTACAACAAAATTTCCTTAAGCAATTTTGTACCTGAAAGAACACTCTTTAAATGTGTACAATTAAATTTGCTTAAAAATTTTAATTAATTGTTGAAAATTGCCTTTGAAAAAATTGTGTTGAGTTAGCCTCGGTCTCCCCTAAATAATTATTATTAATTGAAAATGGAATGATACATTTTTACGTATATTGCGTGTCATGACAAATTACTTTTCACAAGTTTTATGCATTAATATTTGAAAATTAAATAAGTTTTATGAGATATCCCGTTATACCCCGCATAAAATCCATAGTATAAGGTTAACTCACGTTTTCAAGCAATAATAATTTCGTCTTTTTAAACTATTTTTTTGTAGTAAAACAGACATTTTAAAAAATATTTTAGTACAAAACAAAGTTCATTTATTTATTGTTAATATGTTGTAAACTTGATTAAACCTTAGCGTTCCCGTTATGCCTCGGGTTCTTCTACTCAATTTTATATGTCTAATATGTTTTATGACAATCTACAATTATTTAAAATTTTAATTAATTTTTTGTAAGAATTAGATGTACCTAAAAAATAATTACTGTGATAGATTGTTACAATCGTAATAATTTATTTAATTCAAATATTAAATTGTCATAAACAATATGCTATATGTGTATGTGAAAATAAATTGACACACTTACAATATACTATCATAGACGCATTTGCCGTTCGTTCATCTGCAAAGGTAGATATAACGCATGTATATTCGCCAGTAAGATCGATACCCGGCTTATTCAACTTTATGGCTCGGTACTCGGTGTATGAATCATTGCTGGCTTTATAAGTTAGATCGATGTATTTTGCAGCAGGTTCGTCCGCTAGAGGATGTCTGCCGTAAATCCATTGATAGACCACTTGGTTGGTGTTAAAAAACCATTTGACGACGAGACCCTTGCTCGATGTGTCCTCAAGGTCGTAATCGCAATCAAGGATAATGTAATCGGTATCGTTAACTTTTACAATAGCTGGTATGTTGATGCTTTTGATAATAAGTTGGCAAGATTCTGTAAACACACAAAAATATATTCTGTTATTGGTAATACAAACAATTTTTCTACATTATATATTTATAAAAACTTACTTTTTTTAAAAAGGTGTAAAAAAGGCGCCAAGTATACGCACCTGTCTACTTACAAGAAGTATGATATTAAAAAGAGCTTCAAGTAAATTTGGAAAAAAGCTGATGTATACTTCAAACTTTGAAAAAAGCAGTTAAATATTTTAAAAAATTAATATATTTTATTTTCTCGACTTAACTGGCAAAGTTTCGTACATCAGATTTCGCACGACGTTTCGGCCCTTGACTTGGGCCCTTATCAAGTTACTATAATAACTTAACGCAATTTCAGGAAGTAACAAATTACAAAAATACAAAACTTAAATAAATTAATCATACCTAAATCATCTATAAGACTCGTTGTAAAACATCACAAGACATCCGTAATATGAAGTTGTTCCAAAAAAATCATAAAGTTAAAAATAGTGCATGTTAGTAGTGATAAAATGTAAAATGCAAAAATAAAAGTTAAAACTCGTTACATAACTTATGTGTCCAATGATAAAATGTACAGTAGTCAGTTTTGTATAATGATCAGAGTAAAATGATAAAATGCAAAAAAATTAAAAATAATAAATAGAAAATAATAAATAATAAATTAATAAACTTCTTACATGTCTTGTGTGTCGAGTGATAAGATATATAAAAGTCAACTATAGCCGAACGTGACATATTCGCAAGGAAGCGATCGACCGACTGACGCGTTTGACCCAAAAACAAAGAAATCGTGACATATTGTTGACATATTTCTTTGTTTTTGTCACGTTCGGCTATAGTCAAAATTTTAGATATCTTAAATACGTCCTGATTCAAAGCTGACTACGCCTTTGAGTATTAACCTGAATGAAAATTGAACAAAAGCACCTTATGGTAAAGAGTTTGCCCTGTAAAACCTTTTCTAAACCTTTTTTTTACATTAATTATTAGCTGAGTAACTACAGTATCAAAATAGACAAAAATTTACTGACAAAAAGTGATCCCCTAATTTTTTTGAGCAGTGTATATGTATGGGATGGAAACAATTATATGAATTAATTTAGTATTATATTAATATTAAATAAAAGTAATTTGCTGATATGTGAGTATAGACAGTATACATGTAGGCGGGGAAGGAGCTACGACCCTTACCCTGAAGTACGGAAGGAGGGTGGACCTCAGTTCGCGTAGAAAATTGAAAATCCGAACCGTACAATGATAGACTTCGTTTTGCCCTATAAGCAAGGGTAGTGTGGATCTCGCTTCACATGGAAAGTTGAAACCGGAACTGCAGAATGCTGTCCAGAGAACCATTTACGCGAAGGTCCATCCCACCTTGCTTACAGGGCGAAACGAGGCCTATCATTGTGCGGTTCGGGTTTTTAACTTTACACGCGAACCGAGGTTGACCTCCCCATCCTGCCGCAAGGGGAAAAGCGTAGTTCCTTCTCCGCCTACATGTGTACTGTCTATATATAGACACATAGTAAAGCGTGTCTGAGCAAACCTGTGATTGCTTATGATGCTGGCAACTTGCCGTACATTTACTTCAATTGATTTCGAGTAATTTAATATTTGAAGCAACACGCAGGCAACATATTGGATATATGCATTGCCAGCAACTTGTCGGCAAGAGAACAGCATCAAATTTACTTTACGTTGCTAGCAATATGACAGCATTATGTGATCCTATCAAGAACACGGCAGTGTTTCGTGCCAAGTACACGCGGAGCGAGACCGACCGTGACTCTTTTACGCGACGCGACGGGTTGCGAGTATACGAGATGTTGAGATCTCGATAACGAGTGAACGGATCAAGTTCTAAGTAGGCTTGATCGATAGTTGGGGTCAAAATAAGGGGAGTATCTCCTATATAATTTTCCGCTACGTGCCCTACGAGCGGAGATATTGCGACGCAAAGTCCAAATGTGGAAATTTTTTAATTAAGATACTACTTCTAACGCCGACGTCTTATGACATATATATATAAAAAGGGGGAAATGTCACTTTCACTTTTTCGACGCTGTGGCGGCGCAGGTATCGCCAGTTCCGATATCGCGCGCGTATTTCGAACGATCTAGTAGGTGAATTAAAGGTCGATAGACTTATCGGTCAGGAGGAAGATTTCTATTTAGGTAAATTAGGTATATATATAATATATATTGATTCTTATGAATCAAGCTTGAATTCGATGTTTAGGGTTGCCCATGACATATGGTTGCCCAGGTTGCCGATGACGAGGTCCAGATAGTGCGCTTCATAGTTTTCGGTGTCCAGGTGTAATAATACGTTAAATTCGATGTCTACGTGTTCCAGGTTGTCGATGACGAGGTCCACATAGTGCGCTCCGTAGTTTTCGGTGTCTACGTGTATTAATACCTTGAATTCGATGTCCACGTGTCCCAGATTGTTGATGACGGGATCCAGATAATGCGCTTCATAGTTTTCGGTGTCCAGGTGAATCATACGTTGAATTCGATGTCTAGGTGTCCCAGGTTGCCGATGACAAGGTCCACATAGTGCGCTCCGTAGTTTTCGGTATCTACGTGTATTAATAGCTTGAATTCAATGTCCACGTGTCCCAGGTTGCCGATGACGAAATCCAGATAGTGCGCTTCATAGTTTTCGGTGTCCAGGTGTAATCGTACGTTGAATTCGATGTCAAGGTGTCCCAGGTTGCCGATGACGAAGTTCACATAGTGCGCTCCGTAGTTTTCGGTGTCTACGTGTATTAATACCTTGATATCGATGTCCACGTGACCCAGATTGCCGATGACGGGATCCAGATAGTGCGCTTCATAGTTTTCGATGTCCAGGTGTAATCGTACGTTGAATTCGATGTCAAAGTGTCCCAGGTTGCCGATGACGAGGTTCACATAGTGCGCTCCGTAGTTTTCGGTGTCTACGTGTATTAATACCTTGATATCAATGTCCACGTGTCCCAGATTGCCGATGACGGGATCCAGATAGGGCGCTTCATAGTTTTCGATGTCCAGGTGTAATCGTACGTTGAATTCGATGTCAAAGTGTCCCAGGTTGCCGATGACGAGGTTCATATAATGCGCTCCGTAGTTTTTGGTGTCTACGTGTATTAATACCTTGAAATTGATGTTTAGGTGTCCCAGGTTGCTGATGACGAGGTCCAGGTAGCGCGCTACGTAGTTTTCGGTGTCTAGGTGTAATAATACCTCGAATTCGATGTCTACATGTCCCAGGTTGCCGATGACGAGGTTCACATAGTGCTAGTTTTTGGTGTCTAAGTGTATTAATAAATTTAAATGCGAATGCAGGACACGTAGATATCGGATTCGAGGTATGTACACGTAAACACCGAAAACTACGGAGCGCACTATGTGGAACTCGTCATCGGCAACGGTGGACACCTAGACATCGAATTCAACGTATTATTACACCTGGACATCGAAAACTATGGAGCGCGCACTATCTGGAACCCGTCATCGCGCGCGCGCCGCATCGGCAAACTGGAACACGTGGACATCGAATTCAAGGTATTAATACACCTGGACACCGAAAACTATGGAGCGCACTATCTGGACCTTGTTATCGGCAACCTGGGACACCTACTCATCGAATTCAAGCTTGATTCATAAGAATTGATTTAAATATTCCTTAGCGGCAGAATTAAAATTATGTCGCGACATAATAAAAATTCGCTGAATTAAAATTATGTCTAGACATAATAAAAATCGGACGAATAATAGTAACCTTTCGAAAGTAGAGGTTTTAAGCTTGAAATTTAAATTTTATTCATTTTTAACAAAGTTACAGCTGCTCGAATTTTGCTTATTTTTAAAGATAAATTTAGTGTTCCTTCAATTTTTGTGAGAAATGTATAATTTACTTTTACTTAAATATTATTAATTTTTATGAATTTGTTGTTATTGCTAATTTTGTGAATAATTAAAAAATAAAGAATAAAAATGTTTTGCAGATTCTTGCTTAACACTACAAAATAGGTGATATCAGTACAAAATTACCTTTTTCAAAAAAGGTAAAAAAAGTGCCAAGTACACGCAATGTATTTTGTAAATTCAAAAATCTAAGTGGTTTATATCTTTTTCACAAAATTATATTATCTAACTTAACTCAAGTGACATGTATTTAAAAAAAAGATGTGAAATCTTTAATTTCTTCTTCACAAAATTATATTACCTAACTTAACTCAAGTGACATGTATTTTAAAAAAAGATGTGAAATCTTTAAATTAAATTGTGCCAATTGTAAAGAGAATATGTATATTGCTTTGAAAGATAATTGTTATGTAACTACTTTAAAGAAATAAAACCCAAGTGGTATCTTCGTATTTCTATTCAAGGGTCTTCTTCTTCTAAACCCAAGTGATAATAGCTTCTTAATTCTCTTTAACAAATTTTTAATATTACAAAGAATCATTTTAATTACAAAGAATTAAAGAAGTAACAGTACAAAATAAAAATATTTAATTAAAACAAAATAAATAAATTTTTCTTGTAAAAAAACTTGGCGCTGCTTTTTTACTCCTGTCGCATTCTTCCCTAAATTATGTTTATTGTTTTTTATTCAATCAAAAATCTTAGTATTAATGTTTAAATTTTAATGTTTAAATTTCAAAGTCTAGCAGCGCCAAGTTTTTTTACAAGAAAAATTTATTTATTTTGTTTTAATTAAATATTTTTATTTTGTACTGTTACTTCTTTAATTCTTTGTAATTAAAATGATTCTTTGTAATATTAAAAATTTGTTAAAAAGAATTAAGAAGCTATTATCACTTGGGTTTAGAAGAAGAAGACCCTTGAATAGAAATACGAAGATACCACTTGGGTTTTATTTCTTTAAAGTAGTTGCATAACAATTATCTTTCAAAGCAATATACATATTCTCTTTACAATTGGCACAATTTAATTTAAAGATTTCACTTTTTTTTTTTAAATACATGTCACTTGAGTTAAGTTAAGTAATATAATTTTGTGAAAAAGATATAAAGCTACCACTTTGGTTAGATACATGTCACTTGAGTTAAGTTAGGTAATATAATTTTGTGAAAAAGAAATTAAAAATTTCACATCTTTTTTTTTTAAATACATGTCACTTGAGTTAAGTTAGATAATATAATTTTGTGAAAAAGATATAAAGCTACCGCTTAGGTTAGATTTTTGAATGCGTGTACTTGGCACTTGTTTTTACCTTTTTTGAAATAAAGGCATCAACTTGCCGACAAATGCGGACTCAGTTGTCGCAATTCTGATAGCAACACATACTGTAGTGGTACTGAGGGCAGTAATTCTTGTCAGGCTTGAGAGAATTATAGTACGTGGTTTTATTCAGTATCTCTGTACAGACTCGTGTGTGTGTGTGTCTTCTGAAGCACGCTACGCTACGCTCTTGCGCACCGCATACGCAACGCCATCTCTACATCAGTCTTACAATTAGCGCGTTCCCAAATCTATCTAGCTCGCACAACATCAGTCTTACAATTAGCGCGTTCCCAAACCTATCTAGCTCACACAACATCTCCCCCTTTTAATATACATGGTAATCTTTAAGGTAACGCGGTGGTCCCGTGTTTCTACTGGACCTCCTAGGTGCATTTAATGGAGCTTTTTTTGCCTTTTTGGGAACTTGCTTCTGAAGTGTTTTCTAAAGCCTGGTCATTCCCATGGCTCTTGTCCTGGCGTTACTGCTTCTTCCGCCGGATTGTCTTCTATAATAACCGGAGAACTGCTTGTAAATTCCGAGCTGGTGTTCTGTTCTGGAGGTGCCGGAATGAGGTGCCATCGGTTTCTTCTTAATATTCCACCTTTATCCGTTTTAATCAAATAAGAATTTGGACCGTCCGCCTTATCTACTATCCTACCATAACAGCGAGTATTTATAATCCAAACTCTATCATTAAACTTAAACTGAGATAATTCTCTAACACGATGTCTTCTATTGTAATCTCTTTCCTGTCTATCCTTCTTCTTTACTTCTTTAGGATAAATTTCCTTATGTTTTACAAACGATCCCAAGTTCTTTGATAAAGTAGGAAGGGTAGAACGGATTTTCCGCAAAAACATTTAACTCCGCCGGAGAGTAACCATTTTCTAGAGAAATTGCTCGATATGCTAACAACCCTAGATTTACATCTTCGCATTTCTTTAAAATATTTTTTGCAATTTTAACTGCTGCTTCCGCCGCACCGTTACTCTGTGAGTATTTTGGTGAGCTTGTAACGTGAATAAAGTCGTATTCTCGTGCGAAGTTTTTAAATTTAGTCGCAAATTGCGTTCCACAGTCGCTCCTGACTACCTCCGGTATTCCAAATCTTCCAAATGCAGCTTTACATTTCTCAATGACTTCCTGTTCAGTTAAAGATTTTAAATTAAAAATTTCTAAATATCTAGAGTAATAATCAAACATAACTAAATACCAGGTATTCAATTTAAAGAGGTCAATACCGATCTTTTGCCAGGGTCGACTGGGAAAATCCTCTTTAACAAAAGGCTCTTTTAAATTCGATCTTTCTTTTATACATTTCGTACAATGTTCTACAACATTCTTCAGTTGTGAGCTTAAACCCAGCCACCATATTGATTGTTTCGCTCTATCTCTACATTTATTTATGCCAAAGTGTTCCTGAAGCCAGCTTGTTTTTGTTGTTTGTTAAAATAAGAGCAACATAATAATTATTAACATAAAATAGTATGGCTTCCTTATAAAGAAAGCTTTATGAGCGAAATAAAATAATGAGGAAGCAATGTGCAAGTTTCTGATTCACTATAAATATTTTCTTCGATGTTTCTTGAATGTATGCAAATTTAAAATTTGCACATTGCTTTCTCATCATTTTATTTCGCTCATAAAGCTTCTTCTATGAAGAAACTATACTATTTTATGTTAATAATTATGTTTCTCTATTTTAAAAACAAGCTGGCTTTGAATAGGAACAATATGCTAACAATCTGTTTATGAGGAAGCAATATGTGCAAGTTTCTAACCGATACACACCGATACACACGCTATGGCGTGTCTTATACCGGATACAAAACAATGTGACGCACTACTAGGCGGCCGGTTTGCGCGCTCGCGCGCAAACCCGGTCGTCGCACGAGCCCGGTTTGCCGTACGGCGCCTTTGCCCGTCGTCGGGATCTCACCGTTCACGGCGGCACGGCGTCCAACGGTCGAACATGAGTTTACGCGAGTTCGATGTCGAGACTCGGAATCGTCTGTAGACGACTTAGGCCTAATTTTAATACTTTATGTTGAATGATATTGAGTGTGAAACGTTGATTGTTGTGTTGCATTAAAAATTGAAAGTATTCGAGTAATGACACATTAATTGATCGTGGTAGTGAAAAATCGGCATTTTCATAACTGAATAAGCATGGAAATGCTATAGATATGTATCCAATCGCAGTAAACTCATTTATTGGATTTGACTTAGCATGCCAGAATTTCGTTCGAAACGATTGTTTGAATAACAGTTTCTTGGCAGACTTGTGGAATAACTGGAATACCGATTTCATGGACAATATTGTTATTGGTTATCATCTTGAGGGTTGGTCGAGAATTCCTCAAGATCAATTTGTTAAAGTTGAGTTACGTCACCGTTTTCTGGTAATCTTTGAAGATTTGAATCATCGACGGTAACCTCTTGATAGAAACGATTGTTTTGTACTATCCATGTAAAGCATTGAGAGTAACAGTAAAGTGTGCAAATTAGAAATTTGCACATATTGCTTCCTCTTTATTACAAATTGCTATCATTGCTCCTATTTTATTTCGCTCACAAAGCTTTTATTCTGAGGAAACTTGTATTTTTTGCATAATTATTAGTATTTATTATTTTGGGTTTCTCGTAGAGAAAGCTTTATGAGCAAATTAAAATAGGAGCAATGGTAACGATCTGTAATAATGAGAAAGCAGTATGCAAGTTTCTAATTTGCACACTTTTTAAACTTTTAAATTTAACCTTTTTATGAATTGATAAAGGGTTAGCTTAATAGCACAAGAGAGATTTTACAATTAACGCAATGTCAAATCGATGTTGACTCTAGGAGTTCAGGCTACATGGTCCATATATGGACTTCGCATATGAACCTTTGATTGCATATATAGCTAGGTCTAATCAACCAAATCTTAAAGAATTATGTATGAAATAGGAAAAAACTGAAGAACATAATAGAATTATAAATAGAATTATAAATATCTTAAAATTAGCAGAAGTTAGAGCAACAGACATTTCTCAAAAAATTCAAAATTTTATAAAGAAAAAACCCTTTTACTGATTATCGCCAAATTCAATACCAACCTTACTTTAATGATACTCTATATAAAATTACATGTATAACTTATACACTTTTAAAGCAGAAATCAGTAACCCTTTCACAGATCCTTGTCAAATTCAATACCAACCTACCTTTAATGATATTCTATCCATAAAAAACAGTCACAACTGTGCCGCAAACAACACGTAGAACTACGTCAACTGTCACTATTTCATGTTAAAGTATTCAGCGAAGGAAAGTAGACGTAGGGCTACGTCAACTGTCACTATTATTTAGCGAAAGACAGTTAACGTAGCCCTACGTCTACTTTTCTTCGCTGAATACTTTAACATGAAATAGTGACAGTTGACGTAGTTCTACGTTGTTTGCGGCACAGTTGTTACTGTGCCCGTTTATTTTTTTAGTTTTCGATTTTTTTTGTCGAGACAATGGTAAAGTAAATAAAACAATTTTTATTAATTCTATTATATTCTTCAGTTTTTTTCTACTTCTATTTCATATATAATTTTTTAAAATTTAGATAATCAGTTCTTGAGTTATAGCAATTTTGGTAAGTTTGGCTGTATTTTTAAACAGAAATTGATAACCACTTTATTATTAGCAATTTTGCATTTTTTTTTAATGCGATATTTTGACGTTTTAGAGCATAAAAAACTCATTGGCATCAAAAACTACGCAAACAATTTTTAAAAAATCGGCATCGAAAAATTAATCCCACCATCGCCATTCCCGGAAAATTCTACCCTTGTTTCATATATAATTCTTTAACCCTTAAATGCCACACCTCTCAAGAATCTCATAAATGACACATGTGGGGTTTAAAAGACCCCAGCATGAAAAATGTCTCTTTACTCATTGATTTTTTTATATTTAGTTATAAAAATTATTTTCAATGTTGTTCAAGGCTTAGAAAAAAGAATAAAATGCTTATATTGTTAAAATTTCAATTTCAACATAGTATAAAAAATTAAGTAAACTGAGTACTGCTAAGTGTACAACCGGGTAGGTCAATCACTCAACTATCATCAATGGGAGCATGAGCTCTATTTTTGGGGGGAACATTTAAAAATATATCGATCTAAAGGGTCTGGGGTCCGCTGGACCCCGGGTGGCATTTAAGGGTTAAAATTCGGTTTATTAACAAATGAATAGTTCGCGGAATGCAAGAAAAAATCGGTAACCTCTTCATAATTAGCAATTTTGCATTTTTTTTTAATGCGATATTTTGACGTTTTAGAACATAAGAAACCCATTGGCATCGAAAACTACGCAACCGGTTTAAAAAAAATCGTTATCGAAAAATTAACCCCACCACCGCCATTCCCGAAAAATTCTACCTCTGTTTCATATATAATTCTTGAAAATTCGGTTTATTAACAAATAAATATATAGTTCGCGGAAAACGTTGCAAGAAAAAAATCGATAACCCCTTTTGGAAACTTTATATTTTAGAGAAAAAATGAGACTATATAAGCTATCAAATGACAACTTATTTATTACTCTACGATTATTATTTTCGAAAATATAAAAATACTACACAACCGGTTTAAAAAAAATCGGTATCGAAAAATTAACCCCACTACCATCATTCCCGGAAAATTCTACACCTATTTCATACATAATTCTTTAAAATTCGATCTATTAACGAATGAGTAGTTCACGGTCAGACAGACAGACAGACATACAGACAGACGTCAAGTTCTTATATTTCTTATAATAATTTTATTTCAAGAAAATCGGTTATTAAAAACCACCAAAATTTTATCATGGGACTTCTGAAGCTTTAACATGAGATGTCAATTATTACTCTACGATTATTAGTTTCGAAGATCTAAACGTTCAAAGTGTGACATGTTTTCGTTGTATCTACAAGAAATTGCTAAACTTTCTAACGCTACTATATCGAAACGGTAACAAATAGAGAGTTCAGTCTTGTTTTATCATAAATGGGACTTCTTAAGGTGGTTCTAGCATTTAGATCAAATGTAGATAGCCCGGAAAATATGATATTAAATGAAAGGTTTACGTTCCTAGAGTGTGTCTGAAAATTTTCAAATTTTTTTACCGCTTGGTTTCGGAGATATATGTCCGTAAACTTTGTCAATTTTACATGGTGATAATAGGGAAAGGAGGGTCAGATCGCACATTTATGGAATACGTTCATACTTCTCGAGTAGATGAACGAATAAAAAACTGTTTAATCGATGCAATAAACATTTCTAAAGATACTAACGCGACACCAAATTGATTGACCGTACCGTATATAAATAAACCGGAACTTTCGACAAACTTTCGGAAACTTTCGGCGTTTTAACACGATACAAGAATTATGGCGTCTTGAGTGGCTGCTTGGCAACGTCGCACGCGTCAGCTGACGCATAAGACATGTGTCCTACCATTCTCCCACCATTGAATAGAGGTTATAAGGATAACATATCTTTTTCGGCAGTTGTATAAATATATTCACTATCGCGGAATTGTAGACATTGTGACGTATATTTTTTATATTTTAGTATATTTTATTTGTTACCGCGCAGCGTGATCATATTTATGGTTATATCACCAACTCTAGTCAAATTTGTGACTTTGCTCTGATATTTTCAGTTTATAGCAACGGTTAAATGAGAAAAAACTTTAAGGAATAATTAATTTTAATGTATGGTAATTTTTACATACTAAATCATTCATATTTGTCACTGGTAACAATAGGTGTTTTTGTGACTTCAAATTACTGCGAGAACCACCTTAAGCTTTAAAATGAGATGTCATTTATTATTCTACGATTATTAGTATCGAAGATATAAACGTTCAAAATGTGACATGTTTTCGTTACATTGTGGCATCCGTGGATACCCCCTCTACCGCGGAGAAAGACGTAGTTTTACGTCAAATTTAACCCTTTCAGTCGCAGGCGGCAATATAATAACCACCTTTTGAGTCTTCTTTCCTTCATCGTAACTTTTAGTATAACTGCAAAAACATGCATTTTTTCTTTTTTATGTTGCTAAGGTTCAAACCTGACAATCAAGTAGCATATTTAGCAATATTGTTTATAATTTTTTTTGTTATTAACTACACCAAAAAACGCACCACTTTTTCAGTTTAATTTGATTGTAACAAAATTTGATAATTAATGTATACCTTAAAACATAGTTTCTTATGTTTTCGAAGTCGCTGATTACGAATCTGAAGTCAGATTTTTAAAATTGAAAATGGCGGATCTAATATAGCGGACAAATTTGTAAAAATCAACCGGATTCTCTTGAAACTTGTTACTCGGGGGTTTTCGGGGTCGCTGATTACGAATCTAAAATCAGATTTTTAAAATTCAAAATGGCGGATCTAATATGGCGGACAAATTTGTAAAAATCAACCGAATTCTTTTGAAACTTGTTACTCGGGGATTTTCGAGGTCGCTGATTACAAATCTGAAATCAGATTTTCAAAATTCAAAATGGCAGATCCAGGCCTGAGCAGATCGGGCAAAGAGCTCCTAGAGCTGCTTGGCATATCTGCAACGGTTCCGGCCATCCCGTCCGCTCGGCTAGAAAGCAAATATTCATAATATTGTTGTGCAATATTGAGGCAGTATTGTAGTAATATGTTGTGCTGTTTGGGATACTGATAGTATTGAGGTTCCTGTACATTTTGAAACTTGTTGTCCGACATATTGGTTTCACAATTTTTAAGTTTGAATCTCTGATTTTAGATTCGTAATCAGCGACCCCGAAAATTCTCGAATAACAAGTTTCAAGAGAATCCGGTTGATTTTTACAAATTCGTCTGCCATATTGAATCCGCCATTTTAAATCTTAAAAATCTGATTTTAGATTCGTAATCAGCGACCCCGAAAACCCCCGAATAACAAGTTTCAAGAGAATCCGATTGATTTTTACAAATTCGTACGCTATATTGGATCCGCCATTTTGAATCTTGAAAATCTGATTTCAGATTCGTAATCAGCGACCCCGAAAACCCTCGAATAACAAGTTTCAAGAGAATCCGGTTGATTTTTACAAATTTGTCTGCCATATTGAATCCGCCATTTTGAATCTTGAAAATCTGATTTTAGATTCGTAATCAGCGACCCCGAAAACTCCCGAATAACAAGTTTCAAGAGAATCCGGTTGATTTTTACAAATTCGTACGCTATATTGGATCCGCCATTTTGAATCTTGAAAATCTGTAAAGTTTATTGCTTTCGACTACATTTGGCAAGTACGACAAAAAACGCTGCGACGTTTCGACCCTTCGGGATTGAGTCCTTATCAAGCACTGGATATAAATTAATTTAATTAGATGTAGGTTCAGTCGAAGAGATAAAATACACCGTCAAAAAAAAAAATATAATGAAATAATACCTGATAATTCGATTTTTGTCACGAACCCTACACATCTGTATTTACGAAGATTTTACCGGAAATAGTCATAAATATAACGCTAAAAAGTCATAATCTAATCAATATTACCGTAAATTACTGAATACATATGCACATAAAAAAGAAAGAAAACAAGACTTACATGTATTGTGAGTACCTTCTTATCGATTAATATATGACTCATGACTGTTCACTCGGGGCCCAAACTGGGCAAAGTCCTTTCAGTAAAATCTGTACATACACACACACACACACACACACACACACACACACACGCACACGCTCACGCCCACGCCCACGCCCACACACACGCACACGCACACACACACACACACACACACGGACATTTTTTAAATGCAATTTTCCGACGTTTTAGAGCATTCTGAACATATTGGCATCAAAAACTAAAAAAAAAAACAATTTTTTTTCCGGTCTTTTCTACCTTTATTTCATATATAATTCTTTAAAATTTGTTTGATTAGACCTTTATACGCGATCAAAGATCCATATACGAGGTGGACGAAGACAAAGCTTTTTCTATAAGGAAGCAAAAGAGCTCTTTATACTTTATTTCGATAAACCTGAAAATCTTTAAATCCTGCGATGTAAACCTTAATATTTGATGGTAAATGTGATAATATTATCTTGGCAATGTCTTGAACTTCTTGCTCAATATATATATATATATATATATATATATATATATATATATAATATTATATTGTATAATATATATATATTTTAACTCTTAAAAAGTTCGTTTAAATTTATGAAAAAATGAACTGATATCTATCTGGTCGTGTTCGGCAGCGCTTGCATGCTGTTGTTCTCAATAAGCCTGAACATTCCTACAAACGGATTCTCGATGGATCCGGCCACCAATTGAATTGATGCCCCTGCGATGTTCTGGTGGCATGTATCTGCAGTTGTATGCAATAATTCGATCTGAGCCTATGTCCAGATAACCAAAGAGTAGTCCGCAAAAATATTCTAAGTCTGTCTATATCTGAGCTGTTTGTATCTGGGTCGCAGTGTATATCGATGGAAGTATCTTAAAAGGTGATTTACACGGCGCTGTTTTTATTCGCTTTGAGCAAGCTTCTTAATTTATCAGCGAATTTACTGGTAAGAACTTCTTCTAGACGCTCGTTTTTTATTCGCTAGCATCTAAAATTTTAACGTCGCGGCGTCTAGTGGTCGCTGCGACAAAGTTGAACATGTCCAACTATCTAGCGAAACCACTGTCAAGGGAACGGGCTTGGAAAAATTAGCGGGGAAAGAAGACCCTGTTGAGCTTGACTTTAGTCTGGCACTCAAGGGCCAAGAAGGCTGCCAACAGCCTGGCAAGAATCCTGCCTAACATCGGCGAGGCGAGCGGGCACGTGCGTCGCCTCTATGTGGCGACGGTCCACTCGGTACTGCTGTACGCGGCACCGATATGGTGGAAGAAGGTGGGCGACAGCACCCGCCTCAACGGGCAAATGGCGGCCGCGCAAAGAGTGATCGTGATCAGGGCCGCCAGAGCCTATCGGTCCGTCTCCCACTTAGGGGCGACCACCCTCGCGGGACCACTCTCGGGGCGACCACCCCCAATAGCCTTGCTGGCCAAATCATACGCCGAGACGTACGAGGCGGTCAGCCGGATAAGGGCCAATCAGTGGGAGGTCCTGCCGAGGGCCAGGAGGGCGCTAAAGCTCCAGGCCAAAAAGACCCTTCTCCGCGAGTGAAAGGAGTACCTCGCGGACCCCCCGACACTTGTGGAAAAGGTGGGTTATAGAGGCCGTCCAGCCGGTACTGGCGGAGTGGGTGAAAGGCATCAAGCGAAGATACGTTGCCTTCCACACGGTGCAGGTATTAACGGGCCATGGATGTTTCGGCGATTACCTGCATCGCATCGGGAAGGAGCGCACCAAAGGCTGCCACTACTGCCCTGAGGCGGTGGACACGGCGTAGCACACATTGGAGCAATGCCCAGCGTGGGCGGAAGAGCGCCGTGTCCTCAGGGTAGCGATCGGGGATGATCTCTCCTTTCCCGCCGTCGTGGCTGCGACGGTACAGGCGGGAGATAAAGAGAGAGACAAATGAAAGAAGTTCGTCTCCTTCTGCGACAACGTAATGACGCGGAAGGAGGCGGACGAAAGAGTAAGGAGGGGAGAGGCCACCCACAGTCGGATGAGAGCGTCGATGCCGGTGGGAGTGGCAGCGACGACGACAGCGACAGTGGGAGCGAATAGGGAGCGAATAAGGGACAACCGGACGGGCTACAAACGTCTGGGCACCCCTTCCGATCCGGTCAAGGGGAAGAGTTGTGTCGAGCGGTAGCTGAGGAGGGGGCGACACGGGGGCGGGCCGGACTCCTCTTCCCCCTGCGTGGATTCTCGGGGGGTTTAGGCCTTACCTCGGGGACACGGACCCCACCTGCCTTAAGGGGGCGCGAGGGGAGGAGGAGTTTATGGCTCCTCCTCTGCTCGCCCAGGGGGCGGGCGAGTGGTCGGGGATAACCGCTCGTCCGCTGCGCAAGCAACCCCGGAAGGAGGGGTGGCGGATGAGCGTGGTGACACTCATCCGTCACAAACTAGAAATCACGACACGCCCTTAAGAGCGAAGTGCGCCGGGGGCTCAGGGATGTGATCATTGCGTTTCCCGGGCCCCCCCCCCCAGCATGGCACGGTGTTAAGGTCACTCATGGGAGTTTTAGCCGGTAGGCTATGGGAGCGGGATTTTATGAATCCCGCGCTCATGGAATCCGGCACTCTCCTGTCCCACCCCGGGGGCGGGGGGTCTTCCCGCGGTCAGACAGACATACAGACAGACATATAGACGTCAAGTACTTATATACTAGATTTTTCGCCCGCACTTCGCGCAGGCTCAAAATCTATTCCCCTCTCCCCAAACTCGCTTATTAATTAAAAGCACCAATAGAATCTTTCATCATACAGTAAAAAAGTGTGCAAGTAGAAACTTGCACATTGCTTCCTCATAGTTTTTAAGTGTGCAAGTAGAAATCTTCACTCACAAAGTTTCCTCTATGAGGAGCAACTCCCAGCGTGATACTTAACTTGTAACGGCCTGACTTTATCGAACGCGGACTAGCTGGCTGGATCGGGAGTTCGATGACAGGCCCAGAGACAGTAGTCAATTTATAGCACACGGATTAATTATTTTATTTAGCTCAGGGTTCGGGATTACACATAAATCGTAGTGAAACGCGGTATGTTACAAGCGGTAGTGCATATGCACTCGGGCGGTGCCGGTGGAGCGAACGCGGATTGTATAGAAAAGAACGCAACGCGGTATATTACAAGCGGCAGTGCATGTGCACTCGGGGTTTTAACGGCGGGGTTTACAGGGGAAATAACGCAACGCGGTATATTACAATCGGTAGGGCATATGCCCTCGGGAGGTGCAACGGACGTGGATTGTATAGAAGACAACGCAACGCGGTATTTTGCAAGCGGCAGGGCATGTGCACTCGGAGTTTTAACAAATGCGATATTTACAGAGGAAATATCGCAGTGCGGTATATTACAATTGGTAGTGCAGGTGCACTCGGGGAATCGTCTGAACGCGGATTTGACAAATGAATACGCGACCTAACGGAGGTTGAGACCGTGGGCACGCGGGAACGCGATAGGTGCAGCGGAGGATTGCGGAGCCCCGGGGCTACGGTTGTGAGAACCCTCGCTACGAGGACGAGCACGCTCGACCTCGCGGTGCCGTAGCCGTCGGGAGTACGATAGAGTTCGGAGACACTCTGAGAACCCTCAGTAGAGACCCACACTCTGGACCTCGTTTTGCGTGTCGCCCTAGGATATGAAAGGTAGGCTTCGCCAGGAGTAGCGGAATGCTGTAGCGTAGACGAAGTGCCGTCTCGTCGAGCGCGCCGGCTTATATATCGCTCGGCGCGGCGGGCTCGGCAGTCGGCAGGAGGGAGACCGATCGTCAGGCGAGTTGCGCGGTGGTGGGAGCGGCGCGATCCTGTGCGCTTGCTTCGGCGGGGATTCGGCCCCCGTCGGCGCTCGTTGGCGTCGTGCGGAAGGCCCCGGTGCGGCGGGTTTCCTGCGCACACGGTGCGTTTCGATAACTTAAAAAATGTTAGAAATTTTTCCAATTTTTCGGGAATTAATTGACCGAATCGCAAAAAGTTGTATATGAAGTAGAGGTAGAATTTTCTAGGGAGTGCTATAAAGTGTATTATTTTTCGTTACCAATCTTTTTGGAAGCCGGTTACAAAATTTTTCCAATTTTTTGAAAATTAATTGACCGAATTTTAAAGAATTATATGAAGTAGGGGTAGAATTTTCCGGGGAGTGCCACTATGTGTATAGTTTTTTGTTATCGATTTTTTGGAAACCGGTTCTTTTAATTTTTTTAATTTTTCGGGAAATAATTCACCGAATTTCAAAGAATTATAGATCAAACAGGGGTAGAATTTTCCGGGGAGTGCTATAAAGTGTACAATTTTTCGTTACCGATCTTTTTAGAAACCGGTTTTTTTAATTTTTCAAATTTTTCGGGAAATAATTGATTGAAATATATGAAATAGAGGTAGAATTTTCCGGGAAGTGCCACTATGTGTATAGTTTTTTGTTACCGATTTTTTGGAAACCGGTTTTTTTAATTTTTTTTAATTTTTTGGGAATTAATTCACCGAATTTCAAAGAATTATAGATCAAACAGGGGTAGAATTTTCCGGGGAGTGCTATAAAGTGTATAATTTTTTCAAGTAATTTCTTTGAATCGACCGTGACTGGCAATAATTAACGTCTCTTCGATATGAACGTTGAAAAACTGTGAGCCAACTTGGTTTGTCAGATTCACACAGCACTTTTTTTTCCGGATCAATCATCGAGACATTATTAATTTCGACCATGGGTTTTGATCAGTTGATGTAATTTCTAAATTAAATAGTTTTTAAAATTTTTTGCGAAAAATATTACCCCACCTTTGTAGGGTAGTGAATCGACTCGTCGTAATAGAAAACTCTCTTTATTCCAAAACGCCTCTTCACTCGACCACTCCCTACACAAGACTGTTTACAATTGCGCATCGCTTCCCGCTCGCGTCTACCAATCTGCGCGTTACAGTTCCGGCTCTAATCCCGCGTCTTTCAAATCTCCTTGCTCTACCTTCTCCTGCCTTACAGCTTGGTGGGGTAATATTTTTTGCATAAAATTTTAAAATTATTTAATTTAGAAATTACATCAATTGATCAAAACCCATGGTCGAAATTAATAATGCCTCGATGATTGATCCGGAAAAAAAAGTGCTGTGTGAATCTGACAAACCAAGTTGGCTCACAGTTTTTCAACGTTCATATCGAAGAGACGTTAATTATTGCCAGTCACGGTCGATTCAAAGAAATTACTTGAGTGTTATTATACTGGCGAAAGAAATTTACTATTCTGTGTATAATTTTTTGTTACCAATTTTTTTGGAAACCGATTTTTTTAATTTTTTAAATTTTTCGGGAAATAATTGATTGATTCTCAAAAAATTATACATGAAGAAGGAGTAGAATTTCTCGGGGAGTGCTATAAAATGCACTATTTTTTGTTGCCGATCTTTTTGGAAACCGATTTCGGAATGACCGAATCTCAAAGAATTGTACATAAAGTAGGGGTTAAATTTTCCGGGGAGTGCTATAAAGTATATAATTTTTCATTACCGATCTTTTTGGAAGCAGGTATCAGAAGTTTGACGAATTTTTCGGGAAATAATTGATCGAATTTTAAAGAATTGTATATAAAACGGGTAGAATTTCTCGGGGAGTGCTATAAACTGTATAGTTTTTCGTTATCGATCTGAGAGAAGGAGAGAGAGGGACAGAGAGGGAGAGAGAAAGAAAGAGGGAGAGAGAAAAGGAGAGAGAGGGAGAGGGAGGAAAAAAGAGGGAAAAAGAGGGAGAGAGAGGAACAGAGGGGGAGAGAGGGAGAGAGAGGGAGAGGAAAAAAGAGAGAGAGGGAGAGAGGAAAAAAGGGAGAGAGGGAGAGAGGAAGAGAGGGAGAAAAGGAGAGAGGGAGAGAGGAAGAGAGGGAGAGAAAGAGGGAAGAGAGAGAGGGAGAGGGAGGGGGAGAGAGAGAGAGAGAGAGAGAGAGAGAGAGAGAGAGAGAGAGAGAGAGAGAGAGAGAGAGAGAGAGAGAGAGAGAGAGAGAGAGAGAGAGAGAGAGAGAGAGAGAGAGAGAGAGAGAGAGAGAGAGAGAGAGAGAGAGAGAGAGACAGGGACAGGGACAGGGACAGGGACAGGGACAGGGACAGGGACAGGGACAGGGACAGGGACAGGGACAGGGACAGGGACAGGGACAGGGACAGGGACAGGGACAGGGACAGGGACAGGGACAGGGACAGGGACAGGGACAGGGACAGGGACAGGGACAGGGACAGAAACAGAGACAGAGACAGAGACAGAGACAGAGACAGAGACAGAGAGAGAGAGAGTGAGAGACACTATTTGCGTGTGTCTTAATACATGTGTTCTCCGGGGCGAAGCCCGGCGGGGCATGCTATATAAAAATAAATGTTGGAAATTTTTTGAAAACTAGTACAGAAATTTTTCAAATTTTTCGGGAAATAATTGATTGAATCTCAAAAAATTATACATAAAGAAGGAGTAGAATTTCTCGGGGAGTGCTATAAGAGGGAGAAACCTGTCTGGGGAAAAGAAGAGTTCTACGGCGAGGAACCAGGAGTAGTTAGTTCGGTAACCTGAGGCAGCAGCCCGGGGTAGAACAAGGAGCCGGCCTGGTATCCAGGAAGCCGTGTTGTCTGGGCGCTGCCCTTCTGAAGATTGTCGGGACGGCAATCTAGGAAGAAGGGGGACAGTGTTGCGCCCGTGCTGAGACACCCGTTGCGCGCTGAACTTCGCTTGCGAGGAGCCTGAACTTCGCTCGAGAGAAGCTTCAAGCCGAAGCGCGATCTCTAACGACGGGATGTATTGATCCGTGAATAATAACAACAACGACTGTCAGATTTACGGCGAGACTTGAAACGTTCGGTCGAGTTCTCCTCTGTACTGAGTTTTGTAATAAACCTGAGTTCCTTTCTGCAAATGAGTGTTTCTTTTCTTTCACGCGAGTCCGGGAGTGCGCGGCGAGAACGCGAGTGTTTTGTGATTGCGGAGCGAGGTGTAACAGTATATTAATTTTTCTAATTTTATTGAATTTCCGTATTTTTGAACTGATCTCGACGTAGAGCTTCTTGCGGTGAGAGTCGGACAACGGTAGAAATAATTTGTCGGGTAAAGAACGTAAACAGAGTTTAATAATTTTTAATAAATTTTAGAAATGATATTGATCGGCCACATTCTAATCTCGGGCGAAGCCAAGACGGGGCACGCTAGTATAATATAATATATAATATAATATAATATGTTATATGTATAATATAATATAATAATATAAAAATATATAATATGATAACGTAATTTTTGCTATTCAATTGATTGAATTTTAGAAAGGAAAAAGATTTAAAAGTATATAACTACTAGGTGCTTGGCCCGCGCTTCGCGCGGGCTTTAGATCTATTACTCTAAAAAAAATCGATAACAAATAATTATACACTTTTTAGTACTTATACACTTTTAGTTTAGTTAATTATATGTTAAACGATTAAATTATAATTATAATTTAATTAGATTATAATTATAATTTATAATAGTTTCCACGTCACCTATGGGGTACTATTGCTGACGCGTCTTTTTTTAGTGGTTTCCCCAGTCGGATTCGGTCAATTATTTACCAAAAAATTTTAAAAATTAAAAAACCGGTTTCCAGAAAGTCGGTAACGACAAACTATACACATCATGGCACTTCCCGGAAAATTCTACCCCTATTTCATATACTTTTGGTAAAGATTCGGTCCACTAACGAAGAAATTCGATCTTTTTGTTTCTCCGCTGCCGTACTGTGGAATTCTCTCTCTTCCGACATTCGCAACGCGACGTGTATCGACTCTTTCAAGGCGAAACTGTATGAATTCCTGTTCTCATCTTTAGGCGCATGAGATTTCTGTCGGTAGACCTGAACGTATCTTGAGATTATTGTGTAAACTATCTTTTGTCCTATTTACGGCTTTTGTAAATCATTTTTCTGCTATGGCTATTTCTTTTCAGTTGTAAGCGCTAAGTTTCTGTGGTAACACGTCTCATTTAGTTTCTGTATTTTCTTTACTTACTTTACTCTTATATCTTTCATTTGTAGTTACTTTTTATATATGAATGCACGAATGTATCATATTTTATTTGTCACTCTTTTTGTAATTTAGTTTCGACGCTTTAGGGGACGTAGTCTCAGAGCGTCTAATAAATGACGATTCTGATTCTGATTCTGATTCTCTCGGGCTCTAAATTTATTACTCTAAAAAATCTGTCTGGTTACCCGGGTTTCGCCCCGGAAGACATATGTAATAAGACACGCAAATAGTCTCTTTCTCTCTCTCTCTCTCTTTCTCTGTCTTTCTCTTTCTCTCTCTCTCTCTCTTGTAAGTATCAGTTGTGTCACGCTGTGTTCTTGCTCCTGCTTTGAGTTGATCTTTTTCTGCCGCGAGCTGCCTTCGGGCTTTTTTGTTGCAGGCGCAGGCAGGCTTTTTAGCTGCTTATTGAAAGCACTATATCTATTTCTGCGGCTTGTCTCTTTCATACGACTTATTCTGGTTGAAAGAGGCTGCCTGCTTCCTAACTCCAATTGAGAGTGGCGAGGACCTTTTGCATGTGCGCTTGCTCATCTGCTCCTTCTACACTTTACTTCTTGTGGTGCATGTGGCGTGTATTGATCTGGTCACGCGGACAGGAGTTGGTACGTTTACAGTACTGCCATTGGCTGGGCTGTGCTGCCTACCTTTGGTGCGCATGCGCTGCTGGTGATTTCTTGGACATCCTGACTCCATCGTGTGACGTTGGCTTTCTGCATACGGATCATGGAACCGCGTGTGTGTGATAGATGTAGGAAGCCGATCGCCAATCAATCTCTCGGGTGCGATGGGTGTAGGAAACTGTTCCACCCTGGCTGTGTTAAACCGTATGCCACATACAGGCGGACACGTGCTGCAAGGCCCTTGCAGCCACTTTAGACGCACCTCTTACACCCGTCGGCGAACCGAATACACATTCTTTCGACTTTGCGAGTGGAGTACCATCTACTCCTGTATGTGCCGGTGCTCTGTCGCAGTCTCAGTCGTCGTCTCAGCGTGATAATACCACTACCAATGACCTTTTGCTTCGGTTAACTGAACAGCTGAGCCAGTCAAATGCAAAATTGACTGAGCAGTTGAAGGAGTCGAACGCGAATTTCTCTGCTTTTGTCGAGGAGCAGCGGCGTACGA
Source organism: Temnothorax ravouxi (assembly GCA_030770255.1). Taxonomy (NCBI): domain Eukaryota; kingdom Metazoa; phylum Arthropoda; class Insecta; order Hymenoptera; family Formicidae; genus Temnothorax; species Temnothorax ravouxi. The sequence continues at coordinate 19,533 of JASTWP010002145.1, read as the reverse complement.
GTAGCGAACTGAAAGAGTCGAATGCGAAGCTTTCTGCTTTTGTCGAGGAGCAGCGGCGCACGAATGACGAACTGAAAGACAAACTCGATAGATTGAACTGTATTGCGGGCAATGTCGAGCGGAATAGTCAGCGGATTGTTGAGCTGGAGCAGCGGTGTACTGCTCTCACAGACGAGATTCGTAATCTAAAGAGCGATCGTGCTGGTTCTCGTCCTGCTATGCATGTTCCGACCGCAAATGAGTTAATAATATCGGGTGTCCCCGCTGCAATGTCTGTTACTCCCTTAGAGTGTGTTCGTGGCGTGTTCTCGACATTGGGGATTCCTGAGCTTTCGTGCCATGTTCTTAATGTTAGGGCTGTCGCTCGTAAGCCCCCGCCGCACAGTGGGACATTTTGACGATCTAGGCGCTCAAAAGTCCAAAAATAAACTTTTTTTAAAACATTTAGCGCTATAACAAATGTTATTATTAAGGTTCAACATTTGCAAAAACAAATTTCTTTACGCTTTATGACGCCTACAGCAGATATGAGAGAGGTTCAAACTGTTCACTATCGAGCGAGTGAACCGGATGCTCGGCGTGTCATAAGTATCAGTTGCTTTTATTCGCCGATTTTAAGCAAACAACTGTGACCATAATTATTACACCAAACACCATGTATACTCCATGATTCAAGGTAACTAAACATATATATACAGTTTTGTTTTAGTAATCCTGAAGGTTCGTTTTTTATAGATCAAGATACAGTTCAGAAAATAAAAAATTGATATATATCTTGCCTAAATGTAAACTTTTATATTGTTATAGCACAAAATAGCGGATTGTTCTTTTCATAGATCGAAAGTAGAAGTATTTAGGTCTTCAAAACATTAAAGACATTTTGCGATTTTTTGCGATCTTTCAAATAGTGCGTGTTTTTGTAAATGTATGTGCTTACGACCTGGCAGGCGCGTGCCGAGGCGCACCGTGTAGACTTTTACTTTGTTATACCATAAAATAACAAATTGATTTTTCATGTATCGAAAGTATGTAGAAGTATTTAAGTTTTTAAAACATTAAATTTTACATTATAGCTGAACTAGCTGGAGCTGTACTGCTGCTGTACGGACAGCTCTGCCGCGGAGTACGACTTAACGATATTAGTACCGTGATCGGTGTTTCGATGTCTTCAACTATTTCGTCGTATCTACGTTATAATTGTAGGGTCCGGATGTTCGGTCGAACTTTCCGTAAAGATATTGTAAAAAATATCGTGTGCACCTCGGGGCAAAAGCTTTTTCAAATTCGTGTGATTTGCCGCCCGAGCTGAACGCAAAGCCGCGAAGGCGAGGCGCGAGGGCGGCAAACTTCACACTCGTCTGAAAAACGCTACTTTCGCCCCTTGTTGGTGCACAAACACACGCACGCACACAACTCGCTTAAACATCCGGGCCCTAATTATAACATAACAGCTAAATAAGTTGTTATACGATATAAGTTATTATACGATATAAGTTATTATACAACTATAGTGGCTTTTCGTCCTTAAAACGTGAATGTTCGTGAAAGTAACGCTATAAATTCCAGAAGATTTCACCGTTACACAACGCGACATTCTTGTAATCTACAATTTTAGTATCTGATTTATTGGCCAAATTCCTGTGTAGTAGGCAGGCGTCTAATATTAGTAATGCGATTTTCGAATCGCGCGGACTTAGTACTTTGCGAAATTGCACATCAAAACATCCATTTCTTTCCTTCTGAACAGGATGAGTAACAGCTTGAAGCGGAGACCAATTTTTAACATTTGGGTTGAAAATGACAGTAGTAAGAAATTTGATGCTGTTTTGACATACGTATTGCAACAGATTGGAAATCCAGATTCCCATGAACAATGTAATAAGATCAAAATAACATTGAGAGCTCTCTGCCAATCTTTTGAAAGGCGTTGGGCGAAGGTTGGACGACATCGTGAGCGCTTTATAAACGCTAATGTGACGTGGCTTGAAGGATCTCAAAATTTTTCAAATACTGCAAGTGGGACAAGTTCATTGCCAAGTGTTAAAAATGTCAACAAAGGAAGACTATTGAAGGAATTCGCGAAGTGTAGTTCCTATACACAGAGGCGAAAAACGGATGATTTGGTGACGTTTAAATCTCAAGAAGAGCTAACTATTGCGCTTGTGCGAAAACTTCACCAGTCTAAAAAAAGGGATTCAGCTGCTTTAGTCAAAGAACTTTTATTTGCTTCTCCAGATCTTGGAACCAAGATGAAAAAAGCACGTATTAGTTATCAAAAAACGCCGCAAAGCTTTTCTAGTGACCAAGCTCTTGCTTTGATGATTGATACTAGCCTTTCGAGACACCAATACAACGCAATGCGATTTCATATCAATCACATCAATTCCAAACTGTACCCACCTTATTATCTTGTACGCGAGGCCAAAAAAAGTGCTACCCACTTGAGGCCATCATACGACGTCACTGAAAGTTCCGCGGAAATAGACTTACAGTCACTGATTGACCATACGGTTCTACGTTTATGTATAGCTCAGGATGAAGTTTTTCTATTTTTGCCTGCTCTGTCAGATGGAATCATCAAGGTAATATTTAAGTGGGGATGTGACGGGTCTGATCAAAATACATACAAACAGAAGTTTAGTGACGACATCGACAATTCTACTGATGAAAGTCTGTTCAATTTATCTATAGTTCCCATTGAAATGTATTTCCAATCCAATAACCCAGCTCCATCTTCCACAAGGTATTGCCGCCCCATAAAGTTTGCTTTCGTAAAAGAAACCCAAGACGTAATTAACAGAGAGGTAAATAACGTTAAGGATAAGATTGAGACCCTTACTCCTACTACAGTAATTGTCAATGGCATCGACGTACTTGTTGAATCTTCCCTAATTTTGTGTATGATAGATGGGAAAATATGCAATGCTTTGGCATCATGTTCATCGACACAAAGTTGTTATATATGTGGCGCTACTCCACGAGAAATGAATCAACCAAGTATTATTTCCCGTAAGACAGTTAATAAGAACTATTTGTCGTTTGGACTATCCCCCTTACATGCTTGGATTCGTTTTCTAGAATGTGTCTTACACATAGCGTACAGACTTGATATAAAAATGTGGCAAGCGCGCGGTCCTGAAAATAAGAGTAAAGTTGCACAGAGAAAAAAATACTTGCAAGATAAATTTAAAAACGACATGGGTCTGTTGATAGATATGCCGAAACAAAATTCCGGCAATTGTAATGACGGGAATACAGCTCGTAGGTTTTTCAGAATTGCAGAAAACTCTGCTGCAATAACAGGAATTAATGTTGAAATTATAAAGCGTTTTTGTGTAATCTTAGAATGTTTCGGTTCTGGCTTTGAAATTAATTGTGACGAATTTGAAAAGTACGCTAAGGAAACACGTGAACTGTATCTGAGGGAATATCCGTGGTACACATGCCAGTTACTGTGCACAAAGTGTTGTTCCACGGAACAGAAATAATTGCCTCTTGTATTATTCCAATAGGTCAATTGTCGGAAGAAGCACAAGAAGCCAGAAACAAAGATAATAGACGCTATAGAGAATTATTCACTCGTAAAAATTCTAGAATAAACACAAATACAGACTTGTTGCATAGATTGCTAGTTACATCTGATCCGTTTATAGCGAGTTTGAGGAAGCCAGTTTTAACAAAACGAAACGTGTTCTCACCCGAAATATTGCCGTTATTACGATCACCCCCTTTTTCTCAGGAAAACGTCGAGAGTGAGACGAATTCTAATGAAAGCTGTGATTCAGATTCAGAGTAATATGCAAATATTATGTCAAAGTTTATGTTTATGTTTAGGTTTATTTCAAATTTTTTTCTTTAGAAAATCACCTTTGTTCATAAAATCGCCTTTTTATCCATAAATAACTAATAAACACACTACTTTCTTATTCAAAAACGTTTTCTAGTATCATTCTACGTCAGCTTAAACGAAAATAATTACAAACTGGAGTAAATACTTTATTTCAGATTTTTGAGCGCCTAGATCGTCAAAATGTCCCACTGTGCGCCGGTGGGAGCTGGCGACCGACCTTTACCGATTTCCGCGGCGAACTCGTACATTGTCTCATTGGTTTCGGGCGCGGTTCGAGACACTGTCATTTCTAAAAAGAGGGCACGTCGCGCACTCACGCAAAGGGAGATTTGTGGGGTCGACTCTGATCGGTGCGTTTATGTTAACAAGCTACTGCCAAAGGAGATACACGAGTTGTTGCAGCATGCCAAGCGTGCTGCTAAGGACAAGGGGTACAAGTACGTCTGGGTAAAGAGAGGACGTATATACGTCAGACTCTCGGATGGTGAGCCTGCTGTTTTGATCAATTCTGCCGCCGATCTCGATAGGCTGGTCTGACATGAGCATTCCGATCGCTCATCGACTTCTGTTTTGCATTGCGGTCCAGTCTTGGGTGCTGCTTCAATTCGTGTAGCTCAATTTAATGCTAACTCTTTGCAGGCACACATTGAATTTATCCGGCTTCACTTCAACGCCAATCTTTACCACATCATCTCCGTATCCGAGACTTGGCTTCATGCTGGCGTCTCTGATGATCTTGTTGCGTTGAACAACTACTTTTTGATTCGTAATGATCGAGCTGGTCGGATTGGTGGGGGTGTCGCCTGCTATATTCATAATTCGCTTAAGGCCGCGGTGGTGGCTGCGTCCGTGGGTGGCCTTGTTGATGACAATATTTAACCCGGAATATTTAATTATTGATGTTCGCTCGCCTCATAACGAGTCGATATTGTTTGCGTCGGTATATAGGAGACCAAAGAGTCACCTTCTCCATGATTTTGTAGAGTCGTTAACTGGCTGCTCACATCTTTACAAAAATATAATTATTGGTGGCGACTTCAACTGCAATTTACTAACAAACAATTATGAGGCAAACTACTTCCGCGATCTAATGTTTAGCTTGTCGCTTCACATTGTAAACTCGGACGCCACCCATCATACCGCTTCCTCCGACTCATGGCTCGATGTATTAGTGGTTGATGATCGCGACAAGATATTATCGTTTAACAAGTCCTCATGTCCTTTCATAGCCGGCCACAATCTGGTTGAACTTTCGCTGTCAATCAACTTCAATGTCGACATTCGGCGCTCTATTTTGCGACGAAGTTACAAGGGTATTGTCGATTCCGAGTTTCTCGAATTTCTTCAGCCGCTTGTTAGCAGCGCCAGATCTGTCGTTGTCAGTTTGCCGCGTAACACTTACGTCGAGGAATCTTGTGTGTTGTTAGCCCGCACCTTGCGTGGCGCGCTTGATGTTGTTGCCCCTGCTCGGGCATTCGTTGTTAGAAGGCGACCTGTGCCGTGGCTCTCGTGTGAGCTTAGAAAGCGTATTCGTGATCGAAACTTACTGTATAAACAGGCTAAGCGTTCGAATAGCTTGCTGGGATACGCTAGATTTAGACTCCTTCGGAGTCAGCTCATCGCTGACATTAATCGTGCTAAGAGTGCGTTCTACTTGGGTTCGCTGAGTGCCATCACTGACCCGGCTAAGTTGTGGAGAGAGTTGGCTCGTCTTGGACTCGTTAAGTCTTCTTTTGTTTCTCCTCTCCGCTTCTTCTCACCGGATCAGTTAAATGCTCACTATGCTTCTGTCTCCCGTGCACCGCCGCTGAGTTATGACGATTTTATCTTAGCTACCTCTCGTTCCGCTCGCCCACCTGAACGTCCTGAGTTCGTCTTTTCTCCGATACTACCTCGTATGATTCTCAAGCATATTATGGCTGGACCTGCCAACTCTTACGCTTCTGGTTCGGATGGCATTCCGCTGCATGTTCTGCGCATGGCCTGGCCTAGCATTTCATCATGGCTCACTACACTTTTCAATCATTCACTGGAGTCTTTCATGTTTCCCACTGTCTAAGATTCGCACTCCGTTGTCCCCGTCAGATGCGCGACCGATTGCCAACTCGCCTGAACTTTCTAAAATCCTTGAAAGAATAGTTGCCGAACAGATCACCGCCTATCTAAATGAGCATAATATTCTGATCCTAGACAATCGGCATATCGCTCTGGTCACAGCACGCAGTCTGCTCTTTTACGTGTATGTGATGATATCAGGGAGGCGATTGATAAGCGACTTGTTACCATTATGATCCTGTTCGACTTTAGCAAGGCGTTTGACACGATCTCGCATTTTCATCTACTCATCAAGCTGGCAAAAGTTGGTTTTTCTGCTGACGTGATTGCCTGGATCTTCTGGTACTTAACAGACCGCTCTCAGGCTGTGGTTGATGATGAGGGGGATTGCTCCGACTGGCTATCAATGTCCCTGGGTGTTCCTCAGGGTTCGGTGCTAGGTCCTCTGCTGTTCTCCCTTTTCATTAACGACATCAGCAAGGCTCTGTCTTACTCAAACCACATGCTTTTTGCTGACGACTTGCAGATATATTTCTCAAGTCCACCTGCTGATATTATTCGCGGCCTTGAGTTGATCTCCAGAGATGCCTGCGCCATTTTTGAATATGCTACTGCAAACGGCCTTAAACTTAATCTTGCTAAATTCAATGTCATCATTTTTGGCAGTCAGACTCATGTTAGTAATATCGACACTACCACTCTACCATCGATAGTTATTAACTAAATGCCTCTCCCTTTTGCTAGCGACGTGAAAAACTTGGGTGTAATCTTAATGTCCAACCTATCATGGAAGAGGCATGTCCTACATGTCTCACAGAAAGTTCACCACGCTCTGTACAAGCTTAAATTTAACAAGAACTCTCTGCCTACTGCACTTAGAATCAAACTTGTCACTACTCTTTTCTTATCACATATTGATTATTGCTGCCTTGTTTATCATGGTTTAAGTGGCGAGTTGGATACTAAATTGCAGAGACTTGTTAATTGCTGCATAAGATTTATTTTTAATCTCAGGCGAGATGAGCATATCACTCCTTTCAGGCGTCGTTTGGGGTGGCTTTCGGTCAGAAACAGAAGGCTCTACTTTCTTGGCTGCCAAACCTACCGTGTTTTCTATGCACAATCTCCTTCCTATCTTCAGGAACTTTTCACTCTTCCTGATTCAGCCTTGAGAAGATCTGACCGCTTGGCCTCTTCCTCTTTTACATTTCATATTCCTCTCCATAGAACCGTTACCTACCGCAATTCTTTCCGACTCTCCGCAATGTACTTTTGGCACTCTCTCCCTGATAATATCAAATCTGCGTCTTCTCTTGGCTCTTTTAAGAACCTCCTTCGTCCGTATTTATTTGCATTGGAGTCTGACTGATATTGCATGCTTTCTGTTCGCTGCTTACTGTTCGGCACATTTGCGAGTATGTGTTCTTCTATGTTGAATATTCACCCTAGATCAGTATTATGAATTATGTTTCAGCTTTATGGCAATACTTGTAAGCAATTTTATTATTATGCACTGATATTTTGCGTCGTTGAACTGTTAGCTCTAAGATTAGTATTAAGATTTTTAGTCTAAGTTTATTTGTGATACTTCGTATATGATTGCGTTTTGTATTCTGTTCATGCTTACTCCTACTTTGCCCTTTAGCCTACGCTTGGGCATAATAAAAAAATCAATCAATCTCTCTCTCTCTTTCTCTCTCTCTCCTTCTCCCTCTCTCTCTCTCCCTCTCCCTCTCTCTCTCTCTCTCTCTCTCTCTCTCTCTCTCTCTAAGATCGGTAACGAAAAACTATACAATTTATAGCACTCCCCGGGAAATTCTACCCTTATTTTATATACAATTCTTTAAAATTTGGTCAATTATTTCCCGAAAAATTCGTCAAACTTCTAATACCGGTTTTCAAAAAAATCGGTAACGAAAAATTACATACTTTATAGCACTTCCCGGAAAATTCAAACCTTACTTTATGTACAATTCTTTGACATTCGATCATTCGGAACCGGTTTCCAAAAAGATCGGTAACAAAAAATATTACACTTTATAACACTCCCCGGGAAATTCTACTTCTTCTTCATGTACAATTTTTTGAGATTCAATCAATTATTTTCCGAAAATTTCTCTCTCTCTCTTTCCCTCTCCCTCTCTTTCTCTAAGATCGGTAACAAAAAACTATACAGTTTATAACACTCCCCGGGAAATTCTACCCCTGTTTTATATACAATTCTTTAAAATTCGGTCAATTATGTCCCGGAAAATTTGTCAAACTTCTAATACCGGTTTTCAAAAAGATCGGTAACGAAAACTGTACACATTATGACGCTCCCCAGAAAATTCTACCCCTACTTCATATACAATTCTTTAAGATTCGGTCAATAAATTCCCGAAAAATTTGAAAAAATTTTGATACCGGCTTCCAAAAAGATCGGTAACGAAAAATTATACACTTTATAGCATCGTAGCCATCCTCAAAAAATTAGAAAATTTTGAAACCGATTTCTAAAAAATTGATTATGAAAAATTATACACGTCTTTGCCATCCCCGAAAAATTATAAAAATTTGAGCATTGTTTTTAAGAAAGTACCAAAAAATTATCTCTAAAAAAATTCAGCTAATATCTCAAAATTTTACCTTTATTTTATATGTAATTCTTTAAGATTCAATTATTTCCCGAGAAATTGGAAAAATTTTGTAACCGGTTTCCAAAAAGATCGGTAACGAAAAATAATACACTTTATAGCACTCCCCAGAAAATTTTACCTCTACTCCATATACAATTGTTTGAGACTTGGTCAATTAATTTCCAAAAAATTGAAAAATATTTGATACCGATTTTCCCAAAGATTGAATACACTTTATGGCAATCCCCGAGAAATTCTACCCCTACTTCATTTTTTTAAGATTTGGTCAATTAATTTCCGAAAAATTGGAAAAATTTTGTAACTGATTTCCAAAAAGATCGGTAACGAAAAACTATATACTTTATATATTTCCCTGAAAATTCTACCCCTACTTCATATATAATTTTTTAAGATTCGGTCAATTATTTCCCGAAAAAATGGAAAAATTAGAAAAATCGGTTTCCAGAAAATCGGCAGCAAAATACTATACACTTTATGGCACTCCCGGGGAAATTCTACCCCTATTTCATGTATCCTTGATAAAATTTCGGTCCACTAACGAATGAGTAGTTCGCGGTCAGACATACATACAAACATACATACAGACGTCCGGTACTTATATATATATAGATGTCAGTCAATAAAGAGACATAGACGCAAATTGAATCATATATATTTAATTGCCTGCTTATTAAATATAAAGTGCAAACACATAGAAATTGTATAATTTTCTATACTTAAATGCAATAGGAAGAAATAATTAAACAAGTATCTTTGCATAGGAATATTATGCATAATTTTTACAAAACATATCTAAGATTCGCGCAATTGAGACATATAATAAAATTAATAACGATTCTATAAATCTTAGGTATATGTTAATAATACGACATGATCTTTTTAATCATGAAACTTACAAACTAACGGCAAAAGATTCGTATCCTAAATGCCAATAATTTTTCTAATGTAACAATAATAATACTAAAAATATATGGATAGAAATATATATAATAAATAATAACATAATTAATGATATACAAGAGCTTTTGTCGCGCATATCGATTTTCAATAATGGATAGATATTGTAACAAATAAGTTTTACGTTCATTCAAAACAAATTATGTGTACACATAATAAAAATTGTATGAATTAAAATTATGTGTATACACATAATAAAAATGCGAAATTATTTTTGTCAGACATAATTTTAATTCATCCAATTTTTATTATGTCAAGACATAATTTTAATTCATCCAATTTTTATTATGTCTAGACATAATTTTAATTTAGCGAATTTTTATTATGTCATGACATAATTTTAGTTTTGCCGCTAGGGAATTTTTAAGTCGATTCTTATGAATCAAGCTTGAATTCGATGTCTAGGTATTTCAGGTTGCCGATGACAAGATCCAAATAGTGTGCTCCGTAGTTTTCGGTGTCTACGTGTATTAATACCTCGAATTTGATATCTACGTGTCCTACATTTGGATTTAAAGTTATTACACCTAGCCACCAAAAACTACGAAGCGCACTATGTGGACCTCGTCATCGGCAACCTGAAACACGTAAACATCGAATTCGAGGTATTATTACACCTAGACACCAAAAACTACGGAGCTCACTATCTAGACATCGTCATCGGCAACCTGGGACACCTAGACATCGCATTCAACGTATTATTACATCTGGACACCGAAAACTACGAAGCGCACTATGTGGACCTCGTCATCGGCAACCTGGGACACTTAGACATCGAATTCAACGTACGATTACACCTGGACACCGAAAACTACGGAGCGCACTATGTGGACCTCGTCATCGGCAACCTGGGACACCTAGACATCGAATTCAACGTACGATTACACCTGGACACCGAAAACTGTGAAGCGCATTATCTGGATCCCGTTATCGGCAACCTGGGACACGTGGACATAGAATTTAAGGTATTAATACACGTAGACACCGAAAACTACGAAGCGCACTATGTGGACCTCGTCATTGGCAACCTGGAACACGTAGACATCGAATTCAACGTATTATTACACCTGGACACCGAAAACTATGAAGCGCACTATCTGGACCTCGTCATCGGCAACCTGGGATACCTAGACATCGAATTCAAGCTTGATTCATAAGAATCGACTTAAAAATTCCCTAGCGGCATTTTCTGCCAAGCGTAGAGAACTTTCTTTTCCGGCAGCGGTGGTAATACGATGTAAGGATACGAAATCTCTCTAGATATACATGAAGCAATTGACTCAATATATATAATTACCTAATTTACCTAAATAGAAATCTTCCTCCTGACCGATAAGTCTATCGGCCTATAATTTATCTACTAGGTCGTTCAAAATACGCGCGCGATATCGAAACTGGCGAGCCCGAAAACGCCGCCAGTGGCGAAAAAGTGAAAGGGACATTTCTGATTATGACGTCATCATATAAAACGTCGGCGTTAGGAGGAGGAGGAGGAGTATCTTAATAAAAAATTTTCACATTTGGACTTTGCGTCGCAATATCTCCGCTCGTAGGGCACGTAGCAGAAAATTATATATGAGATACCTCCCTTATTTTGACCTCAACTATCGATCAAGCCTACTTAGAACTTGATCCGTTCACTCGTTATCGAGATCTCAACATCTCGGCTACTCGCAACCCGTCGCGTCGCGTAAAAGAGTCACGGTGCGGTCTCGCTCCGCGTGTACTTGGCGCGAGACACTACCGTGTCTCTTGATGAATTACTGTAAGTTACTACAGATGTACTCACTCGCGTAAACATATAGTTCGACAACTTTTACAAGACAGCATATACGTATACGTGTGCAATTTTGGATATACCTTCGGGTGGAGTTCCGAAAACGGCCCACCTCCGATTTCGATGAAACTTTGTGAAAAGCTTCATTTTGAGTTGAAATGAGGGTCCTTAAAAGGAATTTTGGCGACTCCTATGATAAAGCTATTTTTTAAGATGAAATGATAAAAAATATACGAGGACCTTCATAATTGTACGGGATGTTATAAATTGAATATATACTGATCCCGCGTAGGTTAGATGACGCGCTTTAAAGAATTGAATGCTATTAAACCGCGCCACTGATCCACGTGGGTTAGGTGACGCGCTTTAAAGAATTGAATGCTATTAAACCGCGCCACTGATCCACGTGGGAAATGATAAAAAATATACGAAGACCTTCATAATTGTACGGGATGTTATAAATTGAATATACTTTAACAAAAATCACAACTTCTATAAAGCAGGACATATACACACGTGTGTGTGCGCGCTGCTTTAACGAAAATCACAACTTCTATAAAGCAGGACATACACACGTGTGTGTGCCCTGCTTTAACGAAAATCACAACTTCTATAAAGCAGGACATACACACGTGTGTGTGTGCTCTGCTTTAACGAAAGCTACACCTTTGTTGGCAACTTTTATCTCATTTCATCTTAAAAAATAGCTTTATCATAGGAGTCGCCAAAATTCCTTTTAAGGGCTTTCATTTTAACTCAAAACTAAGCTTTTTACAAAGTTTCATCGAAATCGGAGGTGGGCCGTTTTCGGAACTTTATCCATACCTTCCTTCTTTTAAAGATCTCCTCGACATCAGCTCTCTGTAGTTAATACTTTTATATATTTCACTTACTACGTTTATGCGAGTGTTACTTTTGTAGTAAACTTACGATAAATTTTTCGCGTAAACGGAATTTTCCTTTGCGTAAACGGGATTTTGTAGTAACTTACGATAATTTACTCCGCGTAAACGAGTGAATTATCGTAAATTATTGCAGAAGTAACGCTCGCGTAAACGTAGTAACTGTCACGACACGGCGACGGTCACGATTGTCAGTACTGTCACACACTATCAATTTCTTGGTTATTATATACTATGTTTACGTGAGCGTTTTACTTCCGTATAGTAACTTATACGATAATTCCTCCGCGTAAACGGAGGTTCTGTAGTAACTTATGATAATTCATCCCGCGTAAACGAGTAAATTATCGTAAGTTACTACAGAAGTAACGCTCGCGTAAACATACAGTTTGACAACTTTTACAAGGCAGCATATACGTACATGTTTGTACGATTTTGTAGATACACCTTTCTTCTTAAAGATCTCTCGGCATCAGCTCTCTACGGTCAATACTTATATATATTTCACTATCTGTCACGACGCGGCAACGGTCACGACTATCACACACTTATCCTTTTCTAAGTTGTAAAAAACTGTCACGCACTGCGACAGTGCACGAGTGCACTCTCGTGTCAAAAATGGGAAAGTGACACACCAGCCGCCATTTTTGTCCGACGTGGACGTTTCTTAAAATTAAAATGTTCCACATTTGGACTTTGCATCGCAATATCTTCGCTCGTAAGGCACGTAACGGAAAAATAAAGACTCTTATTTATAAATCAAACCCCAAGCTATCAATCAAGCCTACTTAGAAATTGATCCGTTCACTCGTTATTGAGATCTCAAAATCTCGGGTACTCGCAACTCGTGCGTTCGCGTAAAAGAGTCACGGTGCGTCTCGCTTCGCGCGTACTTGGCGCGAGACACTACCGTGTCTCTTGATTCTTTGCGATTAGATATTGCATATATAATTAAAAATAATGAGCAACAGGAAAAGGAAGAGACAGCGAAAGAAAGAGAAAAAGAGAGAAAAATAGAAAGAGAAGCAAATAAGCCTTAAAATAATAATTAAACTTATATTGTGTGTATCTCGTCGACGATTAAAGTTGGTGATAACACGTTTCTTCGTAATGATTTTTCTCCGCGATTAGATGTGATGATAAAGAGATGACGGACAAGACGTTAAGCAGGAGACAGAAAAAAAGAAGGAAAGAAAGAGAGAGAGAGAGAGAGAGAGAGAGAGAGAGAGAGAGAGAGAGAGAGAGAGAGAGAGAAAGGGAGAGAAAGAGAGGTAAGCCTTAAAATAATAATTTAACTTATATTGTGCGTAATTCGTCGATGAGAGATGAAAATGGTGATAGCGTGTGTGTTCGTAATTTCTTCGTTCTCCATGATTGGATATAACAAAGTTAAAGATGACAACTAAAAAAAAAAAGAAAAGTCGAGAGAGACAAGAGAGAAAGAAAAAGAAAGAAACAGAGAACGAGATAAAGAGAGAGAAAGAGAGAGGCGGAGCCGGAGAGTTAAGAATTCACTTTCGTAATCAAAGAGATAAGAAGCATGTTAAAAATTTTGTATATAAAAATTGTACGTATTTTTTTGAGGTTTTTAATTAAAGCTATAATGAAAAGTAAGACCATTATACGAGCATTAATAGATGACAGATGTTACAGAAAATTCATATCTAATTTTTATGTTTTTAATTAATTATTCAAAGTGTATTTATATCGTTGCAAAAAACATGAAATTAATTAAAATAAAGATTTTTTTGTACAAAGTCATTTGATAGTCATGTTGTTATGTACATATATACCGTTAAATTTTTCTTAATGTGTTATTATTAAAGAGCAATAGCGTTGCAAATGTTGTTTTGTGTAATGATATAGAAAAAAAGCTAAATGGCGCGCGCGTAGCGCGCGCTTGTAACGTTCTAGTCTTATAAATTGCTCGTACAAATCAATTCGATGTTTTATCTATCTTCAGTTGACTATATAAAAATAAAACGCAAAAGCTATTCTTTTCTAAGAGCGTATATTTATGCTATTACAGGATTATCGGTAATATTTATTGATTTGTCAATAATGCAATCGTTACCAATTACCAATTTTATGTCAACCGACATGACATTCTGACAATTTTGCATATTAATTTTATCAGGTATAAAAGCACGATTGTTACGGCGATCTGTAATATGACTGATGAAGTAATACATCACATTTAACTAGAACTAGTGGTTGTATCAAGGCCAGAATCAAATTTCCTGGCACTTATTAATAAGATGTGATAAGCAGTCACGTGACATTAACGAGAGCATTTCGCGTGTGGGCATTGAGTTGTTTATATGTATATGTGGAACAATAAAATGGTATTGCACCGTTGCTGTGGCTTCCGTCGCGTGAATTGCGTCATTAAACTCCAAGTCCAGTCTACCTTGCAAACGCGTGCACATGACATGAAAAAAGAACTACCATCAAGTAATCGTGAGTCTTATAAAAACATTTATTTCTACATTGAGACATTGAAACATTTTATCTTAATGTTGTAATATTAATAATACTAAATTTTTCAATATATGGCTAATCATGTATTAAAAAAAAAAATGTAAAAAATGTCGCCAAGTGCACGCGCCAAGTATGCGTGTGACAATATAGTATGAAAACTGTTATTGAAAAAATCTGTTGTACAAAGTTGTTTTAATATATCCAATCAGAAATAAATACATTAACCTTCACTATACATATTATGCATTTAGAATATTATTAGTTTTTATATTTTTATTATTTGGGCACGCCAAGTTTTCGAGTCTTGATATTAACCCGGGAAAAAAAACCCTTATAATGTCTTATACAATGTTCATATAAGAAGCGGTCTTTATATGCTTATATATGAATTTTGGCCGCATTTGGCCAGATAAACTCTTATATGGTCATATATGATTATATAAGATTATATAAGGACAAATAAAAAATATCTCTTATAATGTCTTATACGCTCATATAAAAAGCTATCTTATCATATATGAATTTTGGCCTGATAAGAGTTTATATGGTGATATATGATTATATAAAATTATATATAAGGACATATATATTTAAATAAGTTTTTAGTGGTGGGTACAAAAACGCCAAACTGTTTGAAAAAACTGTTTTCCAGCAAAAAACGAACGAACTGTTTTTCCAAATAGATCCAAACAGTTGAATCGGTCTGATTCGTGTCTCCTTTCTCCCCATTTACTTTCAATACTTTCCTTAAAAAAAAAAGAACTAATGCGGGGTCTACAATGCGAGTCGTAGGTCGTGAGTCGTAGGATATGGACCAATCACAATCGAATTTGAAGAGAATAATCGACTGTGATTGGACAATTCTGTAATTCACGACTCACGACTTTACGGGCCGGTATATCAGTCTCCAAATAACGTGATTCTTCGATTAAACTCACTCTTCGTCTCTTTGTCTCTTTCTAGGGGGATAGTTAGAAAGAGATGCAGAGTGAGTTTAATCGAAGGATCACGTTAATCGGAGACTGTGATACCGGCCCTACGACTCGCATTGTAGATTGTAGACCAGGTAAACCTACCATAAAGCCTAGTGTACACTGTACAGTGTGTACACGATACTAGAAATCGATTCGAGTTTCGGTTTAAGCCAATGAAACTGCTGCTTTTCTGTAAGAACTGCAAGTTGATTGGCTTAAACCGAAACTCGGACCGATTTCTATAAGTTTTAGAAAATTGTTATATATCTTCAAATGTTATTTTTTAAGCGTGTCACTGTATTATAATAAGAGTGGACTTCACGATATAACTAATACAAAAATTGTGTCGCTCCAACACAGCGTCGCGCGAGAATAGCGCGAGACAGTATCGTGACTTTTTGATGCCGTTCTTATAACACTGTTTGTCAAATTTTAAATACGAGAAACAGATCACATCGTATGCCATCTATCGGATACTTTGAGATGCAATGTTCTGATCTGATCATACATAATCAAGAGACACGGTAGTGTCTCGCGCCAAGTACACGCGGAGCGAGACCGACCGTGACTTTTTTACGCGACGCGACGGGTTGCGAGTACTCGAGATGTTGAGATCTTAATAACGAATAAACGGATCAAGTTCTAAGTAGGCTTGATCGATAGCTTGGGGTCCAAATAGGGGGGGGGGGGTTTCTTATAATATTCCGCTACGTGCCCTACGAGCGGAGATATTGCGACGCAAAGTCCAAATGTGAAAATTTATTTTTAAGATACTTCTTCTACGTTGACCGCTCTCATCTCAATATATAACATATATATAACAGAGAAATGTCCCTTTCATTTTTTCGACACTGGCGGCGCAGTTAACGCCAGTTTCGATATCGCGCGCGTATTTCGAACGATCTAGTAGATAAATTATAGGGCGATAGACTTATCGGTCAGGAGGAAGATTTCTATTTAGGTAAATTAGGTATTATATACTTTTTCAAAAAAAGTAAAAAAAAGTGCCAAGTACACGCATTCAAAAATCTAACCTAAGTGGTAGCTTTATATCTTTTTTACAAAATTATATTATCTAACTTAACTCAAGTGACATGTATTTCAAAAAAAAAATGTGAAATTTTTAATTTCTTTTTCACAAAATTATATTACCTAACTTAACTCAAGTGACATGTATCTAACCAAAATGGTAGCTTTATATCTTTTTCACAAAATTATATTACGTAACTTAACTCAAGTGACATGTATTTTAAAAAAAAGATGTGAAATCTTTAAATTAAATTGTGCCAATTGTAAAGAGAATATGTATATTGCTTTGAAAGATAATTGTTATGTAACTACTTTAAAGAAATAAAACCTAAGTGGTATCTTCGTATTTCTATTCAAGGGTCTTCTTCTTCTAAACCCAAGTGATAATAGCTTCTTAATTCTTTTTAACAAATTTTTAATATTACAAAGAATCATTTTAATTACAAAGAATTAAAGAAGTAACAGTGCAAAATAAAAATATTTAATTAAAACAAATTAAATAAATTTTTCTTGTAAAAAAACTTGGCGCTACTAGACTTTGAAATTTAAACATTAAAATTTAAACATTAGTACTAAGATTTTTGATTGAATAAAAAACAATAAACATAATTTAGGGAAGAATGCGACAGGAGTAAAAAAGCAGCGCCAAGTTTTTTTATAAGAAAATTTATTTAATTTGTTTAACGAAAGCTATACCTTTGTTGGCAACTTTTATCTCATTTCATCTTAAAAAATAGCTTTATCATAGGAGTCGCCAAAATTCCTTTTAAGGACTTTCATTTCAACTCAAAATGAAGCTTTTCACAAAGTTTCATCGAAATCGGAGGTGGGCCGTTTTCGGAACTCCACCCGAAGGTATATCCAAAATTGCACACGTATACGTATATGCTGTCTTGTAAAAGTTGTCGAACTATATGTTTACGCGAGTGAGTACATCTGTAGTAACTTACAGTAATTCATCAAGAGACACGGTAGTGTCTCGCGCCAAGTACACGCGGAGCGAGACCGCACCGTGACTCTTTTACGCGACGCGACGGGTTGCGAGTAGCCGAGATGTTGAGATCTCGATAACGAGTGAACGGATCAAGTTCTAAGTAGGCTTGATCGATAGTTGAGGTCAAAATAAGGGAGGTATCTCATATTTAAAAAAAAAAGGTTAAAAAAAGGCGCCAAGTACACGCATAGTAGTGTATATGTTGTTACCATACCTCGAAAAAATATAAGTAACAAGTAGTAGACATAATCTTTATATCTCGAAAAATCTCGAAAAAATCTAAGCAGTAGTATCTTTATTTCTGAAAAATTATAACCCAAATGATACACATCACAAAATTATGTTACTTTATCAAAAAGAAGAGTCGCGCTTCAAGTGATCTATTACAATTACAAAAAAGAAACGATATCTCTTTAAATTACAGCGCCAATTACAGAGAGAACATATATATTGCCTCAAAAAATAATTGTTGCACTACTTTAAAAAATCTTTACATTGTGTCAATTAGAAAAGAATGTATGATAACAATTTTGTTCGAGCTATGCAGGGATAGGTAACGACCGAGAAAACGAGACGGATGTAAAGCCGAATGTATCTCTTGTGTTTATTAGAAGAATACGTTTAACATAAAATGAATGAACGAAACGATTCGATACAAAGTAATTTGCCTCCGCGTTCGCGATGATCGAGAGTAGAGAGATAACCAAACAGAACGGACAGACTATTGAGAAGAACATGGATCACAATAAATGGTAGATAGTAAACCCGACGACGCAGTCGGTAACGCTTGATGGCGCCCCGATATATCGATAGGGACATCGACTTTGAGTACGAGAATTTGCGATATCCCTAACACCCTCTCTCAAATTTGAGTGCGTGAGGCTGCGATGTCTTTCATCCCGAGTCCATTGGTACAGAACGAATGTTTGCTGCTCGGTAGTGCCTTGGTAAGAACGTCGGCGATCATGTCCTCCGTGGGTGTATAGACGAGGTTGATCCGGTGATCCGTCAGGGCCTGTCTAATAAAATGACATCTAATGTCAATGTGTTTTGACCTGGAATGGAAGACCGGGTTGACAGCCAGCTTCGCAGCGCCTTGGTTGTCGTTATGAAGTGTTACCTTCCCGAGTGATGGTAACCCAATCTCTGAAAGAAGTTTAGATAAATAAATGGCTTCCCTTGCAGCATCGCTAAGGGCGGTATACTCCGCTTCAGTGGATGAGAGAGCCACGGTTCTTTGCTTTCGCGACTCCCACGATATAGCAGCGTTGGCTAGTAGGAACACAGATCCAGTGTACGACCTGCGATCCAGGCCGCAGTTGCCCCAATCAGCATCCGTATATCCGATAAGGGCTTTTCCACATTTCGTGTAGTACAATCCGTGGTTGATGGTGCCCTTGAGGTATCTGAGTACCCTCTTGGCAGATGTCCAGTGGACTCGTTTAAAAGAGGTGCACCATTGGCTTAGTGCGCTTACTGCGTGAGCAATATCAGGGCGAGTTCCCTGTGCCAGGTACATCAGCGAACCTAGGAGTTCGCGATAGGGTAGTTTTGATTCGTCTACGTCCGTGTCTTCGACAGCACCATGCAGCTTGACACTAGCATCCAGAGGTGTCTTCACTGGCTTACAATCGGTCATGCCAAATTTGTCTAGAACGTCACGGATGTATCCAGCTTGAGATAGATGTATCCCGTCCTTGATCCGAGATATTTCAATCCCGAGACAATATTTTGGGTATCCAAGATCCTTGATTACGAAGACCTTGGCCAGTTCTTCTTTCAAGTGAATGATGCGGGTTTCATCGCGAGAAGCTATGATAATATCGTCTACGTAGACCAATACCAGCGTTCGTTTCTCCTTGTCGTAGTACACTC
>JASTWP010002144.1:0-49530 GCA_030770255.1 Temnothorax ravouxi | reverse complement strand
ATTCTCTGTATTAATTTATGACAATATTTATAAAATATGTTTATTTTGTACTTCAGAAATGTATTTTTTTTTTTTAATGAAAACTGGTAAGGTTTTTTGGCAGTTTTCCTTACCCTTGCAACGAATGTTGGTTTTCTTTAATAATTCTGCCAAATTAAATATCCTATTTTGAGTTATTATTTGTTTTCTTGAAATTATTTCAGCTTCCTTTCCCTTCTTTCAGCGTATCTTTAATTCTATTATTATTAAATATACATTATAATTTATAATAAAATATAACAATGTAAATAGGTGAGGCCGTTAGAGCCAAGCGCGGTAATCAAAGCGCAAACCAATTTATAAATAAATAAATATATTAACGAACGTTTCGACACATTATTCGTGTCCTCTTCAGCGTTAAAAGTTATACATAAAGTCAAAAACGAAGATTTACAAGAACAATCAAACGAAGTCGAGTATAAGGCGTAGTCAATAGACGAATAGAGTATACGGGACGCAGTCAAAAATTAAATTAAAATCAAGGATTGAAATCCAACAGATGTACCGTCATCGAAGGTCCAGATATGCCGGCATGCACTCGCATCTCCACGTCCATCGCATCTTAGAAATAATCTCGTCAGGTTGAAAGACCAGGTGAGTAAAAAAGATTCGAAAGCCCTACCTGTACCATCAAACGGAGTCGCAATGTGATAAGGGCGTAAATTATCCATGTTATAATCAGATGACTAATGAATTAACTTACAGAGCAATTTCAGACCAGAATATCGCATTGTAACAACGCCCAGAATATCACATTGTAACAACGAGCTTAACGGTTCGACACGTCGCGAGTGAGTGAGGCATTGGTGGGAAGGTTAACATAATAGAGACCAGTGTATATACACCGAAGGAGGGGATAAACTATCGCATACAGTTTGTTCTAAATTTTTGACAGTCTCTCGATCACATTCAAATAAGTATTCGGCAAACCCTCAGCGTCAGTCTGTAAATTCAACCCGTTCGCCTGCCTTTTTATGCATATCATCTCAGAAACCAAACGTTTATAATAATAGAATTCATTGTCTAAAATTTCAACGTTCTTCCAATCAAAATCATGACTCCATTCCAATCTATGCTCGGTTATGACAGAATGATTCGGAGTATTCCAATTAATATGATTACGATGCTCCTTGATTCTTGTTTGCAATTGCCTACTAGTTTGGCCCACATAAGAAGCGTCGCAATTATTACAATTAATCTTATATACTACGTTACATTTATTAGACCGTGGAAGACTATCCTTATGCGCATCTTATTTAAGCTGTCAGACGATAGTCTCACATTCAAATCCCTTATGGCGTTCTTAAATGTTTCTGTAATCGTAGGGATGTACGGTAAAGTGAAAAGAGGAACAACCTCCTTTTCATCCTGTCTCACATTCGTATTCGAGTCTCTGTTAAACAAAAACTTAAGACGTTTGCGTAAGATTCCAAAGATGAATTCCAATGGATAACAATTATTAAGTAAGATTCCAATGACCAGTCTGAGATTTTTAACATGCAAGGACGGGTGCGACAACAAAAAATGCCCTATCTATTAAGCCAATGGCCATCCCTCTTTTTTGGCATACCGGATGCTGCGACATAAAATTTAGATACCTGCCAGAAAATGTTGGTTTATGGAACCAATCAAAGGTTAGCCTATTGTTGTTCAATATCATCGTGATCTCCAAAAAATTCAACGTGTCGTCTTCGCCGATTTCTATAGTAAATTTCAGCCTAGGATGGAAGGAGTTAAAAACATCTAAAGTTTGTCGATAAATTTTCCCATTAAAACATAAAAAAAGTGGAATTCAATACCAGCCTGACAGCGATAAGAAACTCCGATTTAGAAACCTTGCAATCTATCAGTCAGATGGAATTTCATTGTCAGAGATTGCAAGATCCCTAAATCGGAGTTTCTTATCGCTGTCAGGCTGGTATTGAATTCCACTTTTTTTATGTTTAATGGGAAAATTTATCGACAAACTTTAGATGTTTTTAACTCCTTCCATCCTAGGCTGAAATTTACTATAGAAATCGGCGAAGACGACACGTTGAATTTTTTGGAGATCACGATGATATTGAACAACAATAGGCTAACCTTTGATTGGTTCCATAAACCAACATTTTCTGGCAGGTATCTAAATTTTATGTCGCAGCATCCGGTATGCCAAAAAAGAGGGATGGCCATTGGCTTAATAGATAGGGCATTTTTGTTGTCGCACCCGTCCTTGCATGTTAAAAATCTCAGACTGGTCATTGGAATCTTACTTAATAATTGTTATCCATTGGAATTCATCTTTGGAATCTTACGCAAACGTCTTAAGTTTTTGTTTAACAGAGACTCGAATACGAATGTGAGACAGGATGAAAAGGAGGTTGTTCCTCTTTTCACTTTACCGTACATCCTACGATTACAGAAACATTTAAGAACGCCATAAGGGATTTGAATGTGAGACTATCGTCTGACAGCTTAAATAAGATGCGCATAAGGATAGTCTTCCACGGTCTAATAAATGTAACGTAGTATATAAGATTAATTGTAATAATTGCGACGCTTCTTATGTGGGCCAAACTAGTAGGCAATTGCAAACAAGAATCAAGGAGCATCGTAATCATATTAATTGGAATACTCCGAATCATTCTGTCATAACCGAGCATAGATTGGAATGGAGTCATGATTTTGATTGGAAGAACGTTGAAATTTTAGACAATGAATTCTATTATTATAAACGTTTGGTTTCTGAGATGATATGCATAAAAGGCAGGCGAACGGGTTGAATTTACAGACTGACGCTGAGGGTTTGCCGAATACTTATTTGAATGTGATCGAGAGACTGTCAAAAATTTAGAACAACTGTATGCGATAGTTTATCCCCTCCTTCGGTGTATATACACTGGTCTCTATTATGTTAACCTTCCCACCAATGCCTCACTCACTCGCGACGTGTCGAACCGTTAAGCTCGTTGTTACAATGTGATATTCTGGGCGTTGTTACAATGCGATATTCTGGTCTGAAATTGCTCTGTAAGTTAATTCATTAGTCATCTGATTATAACATGGATAATTTACGCCCTTATCACATTGCGACTCCGTTTGATGGTACAGGTAGGGCTTTCGAATCTTTTTTACTCACCTGGTCTTTCAACCTGACGAGATTATTTCTAAGATGCGATGGACGTGGAGATGCGAGTGCATGCCGGCATATCTGGACCTTCGATGACGGTACATCTGTTGGATTTCAATCCTTGATTTTAATTTAATTTTTGACTGCGTCCCGTATACTCTATTCGTCTATTGACTACGCCTTATACTCGACTTCGTTTTGATTGTTCTTGTAAATCTTCGTTTTTGACTTTATGTATAACTTTTAACGCTGAAGAGGACACGAATAATGTGTCGAAACGTTCGTTAATATATTTATTTATTTATAAATTGGTTTGCGCTTTGATTACCGCGCTTGGCTCTAACGGCCTCACCTATTTACATTGTTATATTTTATTATAAATTATAATGTATATTTAATAATAATAGAATTAAAGATACGCTGAAAGAAGGGAAAGGAAGCTGAAATAATTTCAAGAAAACAAATAATAACTCAAAATAGGATATTTAATTTGGCAGAATTATTAAAGAAAACCAACATTCGTTGCAAGGGTAAGGAAAACTGCCAAAAACCTTACCAGTTTTCATTAAAAAAAAAAAAATACATTTCTGAAGTACAAAATAAACATATTTTATAAATATTGTCATAAATTAATACAGAGAAATAGCACATTTAGTAATAAAATCAAAATTATTTGTAATCAACATGTTACAATAAATTTTTAAAACATAAAATAAACTATTGCATCTTTGGCTTTTATCACATACTTATTACTATTTTATATCACATTTTTATCACATATTTTATTAAAAATATATAGATAATATATGAAAAATAAACTCTGAAAAACAAAATAAACATTTAATATGAATACAGTAATTGAACGCTGAAAAATAAAATAAATATTAATAATAATGTGCAGCATGCAGAAAGAAAATATAGGCTAGATGGGCTAGATGTAAAAATTCAAAAGTATTATGCAAAATAATACAAAAAATATTAAGCATTATCAGATGTGCATTGATTTTTATATAAATTTTGCGTATTATGCAGTTCGAAATGCCTTGCGTCAGGTTCAAAGTTAATACAATTAATGTTTTTAGCTTGAAGACTTGATCGAATTACACAAATTGAAGAAAGAGTATTATTACACAATCGATTTCTTTTCTTACTTTTTACATCTGTCACAATAGAAAATATTCTTTCAGCCTCGGCATTGGAATGAGGATAACAAAGGACTACTTCAATTAATAATTCTAAATTTGGAAACAACTTTGTCCCGTCAAAATTTTTACATTGTAATATATTATTCCACATTTCATCTATTTGTAAAGAAGCTAACTGTATTTTTTGTTGTTCGTCAAAACTTGATGGTAATATGTCCCACTCGAAAGCTAAATCTGATATGTTAACATGTTCTACTTGCTTAGCAATATGAGTTAGATATTTAATTTTATTTCTACCTTCTTTATAAAGAGCAATTTGAGGATCTAGAAAACTTAACTGTTTAAAAAATTCATCGTTATAAGGTAGACGCTTTAGCATTTCTCGAACTGCCGTAACATAAAAGTCCAAACATTTCAATTTAATTTCTTGCGCGCATTCCAAAGATAATGTTTCTAAAAAACTTTCACATTCCGGTCCTATACGTATGTTATCTATATGTTGTACTTTATTATCTAAATCTGAAATTGAAATATTTTCTACATTATCGTACTTTAAAAAATTGTCGGCTAATTGACGAATTACTTGTTGACTGCTTTCGTATAATTTATGGATTAAAATGTTACGCGATTGAAATAGTGCGTTAAAACTATTAAAATAATTTAATGCGTATTTGAGAAACAACAAATATGCTTTAATGGAATTATCATTTAAATATTGTAATATATTTTCCGCGGATTTTAATTTATCTTCTACTGTTGCTAACAAAAAATAATTTTTCAAGACTTCCCAATTTTCTAAGAGTCTAACAACGCACTTTTGTAAACAAAGCCATCTAGTTTCTGACAATTTTAATATTTTTTTTCGTTCAATTTCAAAAAAATCTTGGAATTCACCCAATATTGCACATCTCTTCGCACTGCCCGAAATATAAGTGGCAACTCCTCTAATCAAATCTTCGCAAGAAGAAGGTAACTTTTTGCAAGCTTTACTGGCTACAATCGCGGCTGAATGGCAAATACAATTCAGTGTTACTAAATTTGGAACTTGTTCTTTAAGACGACTCATAAAAGAATTTTTGCGTCCAATCATAACTGACGCATTATCGGATGCCATTCCAACAATATTTTTTATAGGAATATGTTTTTCTTCTAAGCACTTTTTAAATATTTCAAAAAATTTTATTCGCGGAACAATCTCTTGCATCTAAAGATAATAATTCTAATAATTGAGTTGTAATTTTTTTATTCAAAGGTGATACATATCGAACAAGAAGGCACATTAATTTAGTATCTGAGATATCCGTACTCTCATCTATTAGAATAGAAAATTTACAAGTTTTTAAATATTGTACTATTGTCTCAATTTCCCGTTTTGCAGTGACATTTTTAACAATATTTGCGCACTTATTTCGAGCTAGTGAAAAATCTTGCACAACTTTGGGATCTTTAAAAATATCTTTTGCCAAAGGTGAGAAATGATCCGCGACTTGAAAGGCTATATTATGCTCGGTAAAAAAAGTTGATAATTTTATTTCTGTGCGTTTAACGTTATCTTTATGTGACAAACTATTTTCGGTATCAATATTATCAGCAGCCTTATAATTACAAGATTTTATGTTATCGATATGTCTGACCGTTTGTGAATGTTCTACTAAATTTGTTCTGCAACATCTGATAGTTTTATTGCATGCAATACAAAATGCTTTATTTTCTGCAGGATGAGGAGCTAACCATCCTTTAAAGATATCTTCATCTAGCCAGGCATTTTGAAATTCTCTACTTCTACGTTTCTTAATAGCTCCTTGATTAACAGAATCCATCATGCAGCTTGCATAAATATATAAATAAGTGTTATACTTATTAACTTACCTTGTGTAGGTATCATTGGTCTTTAACCTCCTTCGACGAACCCGTCACTTTCGCGCCAAGACCCGAGACTTTTGCGCCTAACGGTCGCATTATAGACAGTCGAGCGCGCGAGCTAAGTGAGAGCGACAAGGAGGGAGTAATATTCTCCCTCTCGCTCGGCACTGCCGAGCGCTGCCGACACACCGATAGACCGAGCGTCACTCTGTGTGCGTAGTGGAGGGAGGCGCATGCGCGAAAAACCGGGCCGGATTCACAACACTGTACCACTCATAATAAACGATAAAGGGAAATAAAAGTGCATCCGCCCAACGGTGAAAGAGGGAGACCGTCGCGGAAGGGACGCGACAGAAGAGAGACGAACGTGGTGCGGCGCGACGAGGGGGGAAACGCGGGGGGAGCGCGTCGGCGTGTGTACGAGGTACGAGTTCGTTTCCAGCGACACGACGTGCTTCCCTATGCTTTTTGTTTTAATTTTCTAGAGGCCACCGGCTCCATCTCGTTCGCCTCTCCGTTTCCCTCTTTTTTTTCTCTGTGTCTCTCTCTCTCTCCCTCTCTCCCTCTCTCTCTTCGCTTTCCCCCTCGTTGGGTGTCCCCCTATCCGCCGTCACGGCTTCCGCTGCCACTGCTTGTCGGTTCCTCGTGGGAGCTCCGCGAAATGTACCACGGTGGTTTTCAACACTATGGATGCTGCTAGGTATATATCCTCATCCTCCCTCTCTCTTCTATCCCTCCCCCATTGCCCCCTTGCCTGCTTTTCTCCGTCCTCCCACGCCACTCCCCCGCCCCTCCCAATGTCCCCACCGCGCCCTGTCTCTCGCTTTCCTTTCCCTTCCATTCCGTTTATCCCTTCCTCGCGACGCGCTCTCTCATGCCGCCACCCCTCTGCGCGCCACGGAGTAAAGGGCTGAACCGGCCAGTGCAATTCCCGACGAGTTCGGTGTCGAGTCCGCGCTCCCGGCCGGCGATCGCGCATGTCGTCGTCGCGACGTCGCGCGTTATCTTTTTATCTCCCGAGCTACCGAGGGATAATGTCTCTCTTTTTTCCTTTATCTCTTTCCTTCGCGATAAGTCACGACAGTTTTAATTCAACCGACGGAATGACAATCCCCCCGAAACGTCATCGGAACGTCGAATATTCCGAGTTCGAAGGGATGGGTGGAGATTAGCAAAGGAACGAATAAAAACGGTATATACGGTTCAAAAGTGATACGAGTGGTGGACGGGGGTGCCAGCTCCAGGGAATATAGATCTTTCAGCCGAAGTCACGCACGCTCATATACGCAAAAGGGATTAATCGGCGTGATGTCAACGCCGTGCGACGTTCGCCGTAGCGCGCGAAGCCGCGATCCAGCGATCCGATCCAGCGACATCGTGCCGCGACACGTAAGTTCTGTTTCGTCCCGCGCGCGTAATCCTCGGCGGATCCTCGGAGGAGCTGGAGGTGAAGGAGGAGGAGGAGGAGGAGGAGGAGGAGGAGGAGGAGGAGGAGGAGGATCCGCCAGAATCCGGTGAGCGCGTTGCGGCCTTGTATTGATCGGATCCACATCGTGGATCAGTATTATAGACGACACGGACGTTGGATCCTGATGCGGTGTGCCGTCGGGCGGTTTTCCTCCTGCCTTCTTCTTCATCCCGGCTCAAAGTTATTTTCGGCACCCGCTTGATGGACGGCATTCCGAGATTTTTCCGCGGTAAAATTTTTACGGCGCAATCCCATTCTCAGCGTTCCCGCTAATTGAACACGCCCGCGAATCGACCGATCGACCGAATCCGCTTAACTCACGAATCTGGTGATTGGGGGGGGGGGAGAGGGAAAGGGGAGAAACTGGCCCTCTCCCCCATTTTTTCCTCGCTGAAAGTCCTTACGACTGTCGTTCGCGAGCGCGCGGACGTGCGGACGCGTCCGCCTTCGGGCGATTAATTAAAATAATCTCTTCTCGCGCGCGCCGCGCGCGTAAATTATTCCGGGGTAAGTACTACTACCAGAAAGGTGCGCCCCGAGAAGTTTCTGGGGACTGAATGAATGAAACGGGAAATCAGAGCGGACAGGAAACGTAGATTGATATTGGCACGAATGCCAATCAATTGTTGGGAGATCAATTTTTGTCGAATTTGAATTACATTCGACCGGCTGCCGAACAATAACTATCTCCATCCTGTTAAATCAATCTCTGAAAGAACATAAAATAACTGTTGTTTAATTTCAACTCAGCGTTATTTAATTTCCGCATCGCGTTGTATCGAATGCTATTGTGCGAGAGTCTATCACCATCACTACTACGTCAATTTCTTTTTCGTGAAAAGCTTTGTCTGGAAGTATCCATCACATTCAAACCTGATTTTTTAAAATACTATTTGATGACTACATTCAAAGTCAACGCAAAAAAATATATTGATATTTATATATAAAAAGTTGTTATTATAAGCTAAAGACATAAATAAGCCATAAAAGAATTAATATAATATTGTATATCTTAAAACTAATATCAAAACGAACAAATGTGTGAACTATAATTAAGAATAAAACTAATTTGAATAAAAAATTGCCCGCAGAAAGTGTGAGTGTGGTGAAAAGTGTCAAAAGCTATTTATTTAAATTGCTTTTTTTAAAAAGATTTATTGAGATTAATAAAACATTGTTAACATATAACGAAAATATATTATAATATTATTTTAAGCAATAATTAAAATATTTTACAATATTTATACAATTAAATTTCGTAAATTCGTAAAATTCGTAATTTATTGCATATCCCCGCAGGGTTCGCAATCCACTACCAATATTACCCTTCTCCTCTCACTTTAACCCTTTGGACCAACGGCTTAACGTCTTTTTCCGAAAGACGGAGCCCAGTTTTCTCCGCACAAGAGCCTATCTTGCACGGAGGGACGCAGCTATCGGAAAAACATTCCATGCTTCATAGCTCTAGTGGACTCGAACCTGGTTCCTCAGATTACGAGTCTGGCGCTCTACCACTAGGCCACACTGCCGCCCTTATTTATACAATTATTTCTAATTAAAAAAATTTATAAAATTGCTATTACTTTTATAAATATATATAAATACACTGAAAAAAAGGCTTGGTTATAATAATCCAGGCTTGGTTAATGTGACCAAGCTACCTGGTGAAATAGCTTCAACTAAACGTATAGGTGAATATGAAGAAATAATTTGGTTAATGTTAACAAATAATTGTAATAAAACCTGATATATTTGGTAATTATTGGCAAAGATTGGTAATTATTACCAAGTAATGATAAATGTAACCAAACAGTTTGGTAAGTATAAACTGATAATTTATTAGTAATTAACAAATGATTTCGAAAATATTATTAAACTACTCTGATAATTATAACAAAATATGTTGTTAATTGTAAACAAATTGTTTGTTAATAATTACTATATTATTTGATAAATATTTTAAAATCATGTGACAACTGTAATGAAATGTTCTGAAGTATTACAAAACTTTTTAATAATAGTTACCAAATTATATATTACATATTACCATGTTGTTTTAATATATAAAATTCAATGATTTAGTAACAGTTACATTAAAAATTAGTATTATAAACTATTTAGTCCAAAATATTTGAAAACAGCTACCCTGTTGAAATTCTTTCACAAAATATTATTATAAAAGTTTATATGTATTTTGTATCCGATATATTATTTGAATTATAATTATTTATATTTAAATAATATACCGGATACAAAACACACATATATAAACTTTCTTTTATAATATTTTGTGAAAGAATTTCAATAAGGTAGCTGTAATCAAATATTTCAGTAAACTAAATAGTTTGTAACACTAATATTTTCAAATATTAAAATAGTATGAGCTTATATATGTATGGCTTAAAAAGTAGTCCTTGACATATAATACAAAAATATTTATTGTCTCTTACAAATAATAGTACAAAATACAGTAGTGATAAGTTGAACGCGAAATAGCTTTTAAATATCAAATACTGAAATAAAATATCTGCCATCGCCCGAAATATGATAATTGCATGTTCTTATGTTTAGTGACTTCGAAATCTTCATTACATTTAAATTTGTCAGACTATTTTCGCACGCAGGTAATAAAATCTCATATGCTTTGAAATGCATATCTAAACCTAAAGTAACGCATTTTCTGTAATAAACAAATATATCTTTGTTTTCATCTAACTTAACATGAATCATTATTCCAAATGATAAATTATTTTCATCTGAATCTGTAATTATTACAAAATCACGTTTAAATAAAATACTATTAAATCTTATCCACGATACTTCAGCTACATTTGTCGATTCAATCGACTTTATCCATATATATTTACCTATTTTTAATGAGTCATCGAGACCTTTTTTATTAATAATCTGTAACAAAATTGAAGTTGTAATTTTATTGCAAGTGATGAAATAATATTTCTTCGAGAAGTTACAATAGATGCATAAGTTTTTGATAACTTATGAAATCCCTCATACCGAATAGACGACAAATATTTTAATGGTCCCATTCTTCGAATAATTTCAGGATAATGAATCATGAAATGATACTTGGGTTTTAATTCTTTTTTTTCAACTTTACAATGTACTTTCGCGGACACTTGAATTTTACGATGCACTTTCGCGAGTGATGAACGGTCGTCCGGTCAAGGACGCGATCGAGAGATTTCGAAGGGGACCGAAAAAAAACGCAACGGCGGCAGCGGTAGCAACGAACGGCGAGAATCCGATCGGTTTCCCTGACGCGCGGCTTGCCCGACCGGCCCGCGTGCGAATCGAGACGATCGACGGCGACGAGAACGACGTCGACGACGGGATAAACGTGGCCGGGGCGATCTTCGCGATGAACACGCGCCGCACACAGTCAGAACGAGAAAAACAGCATCGTCGTGATTCGACAGAACGCGCGAGACGATGCACCACAGTACGACACTACCGCGACGCTGCACACGGCTCGACTCTGCGTAATTCAAAACAAAGTTCTTGCCGCAAAGACACGACCGTGCATGCACGCTCACGTGATGCTCACGATTCGATGCGTGCAACGCTCTCGGTTCCTTGAAGCGCCACCGCTAACAAATGCTTTCCGCACAGTAAAGAATAATCTCATTATTTAGTAATACTTACGAAATTTAGTAATACTTACTAAATTACCAAATTGCTTACTAAATAATTGAGTAACTGTCACCAAATCATTTAGATAACGCTTTTTCATACAATTTAGTGCTAATTATCAAACTGTTTGTTATTTATCACTAAGCTATTTGATAATAAGTACTATATAATTTAGTTGGCTCAACTAAACGCAAAATTGGCTCTTACAAAATGTTTATAATTATTACAAAATGTTTTGTTATTAATATCATATTCGGTAATAATAATCAAATATTTTAAAAAGAACTGTTACTAAGTGTATCTCACAAGATTACCAAGATTGCTATTACTTTTATAAATATATATAAATATTACCTTAAACTCTCAAAACACGCTCCGAAATATTTTCAAAATAACTAAAAACCATTAAGATCAAATAATTATTGATTACGATTGTTAATATGTTTCTCCATTTCAGGTTCGCGTTATTTACTTAAAAGACAAGAGAGAATGGCTATAAATAAACTATTAAAAAGGTATATAGAGCATAAGGAGCAAAAAGTGCAGCTCTGCAGCTCTGCAGAATATTTATAAAAATTTCTTGGGGTCTTAACGTGGCAATCAATAACTGTGCATTACATTCCTTCAGTGAGAGATTTTCGATGTTCCGCCCGACAAGTCCTGAAACTTTTATTAGGCACACCTTGTAAAGCCCCTCTGACATGGACGTCCGTCGTTACAATACGTTGCGCTTCTATAGCGTTGCCGCGGTGTATTAATTGAATCTCGAGGTATAGACAAGATGTTTCTGATTTACATGGGGAGATGGTTTGATTTTTCTTTCGGTGACAATTTTATATTTCGATTTTCTGCAGCATATATTAAAATATACATGGTAAAATAAGAGAATAGACGTTTTTATATTTATACTTGATTATAGATATATTTATATAAAACATATTTTATATGAAATACGTGATTATATGTAGATACTTTAAAAGTAATCTGAAATTTATTATTATTAAATCTTTATCAAAGTTCTATTTTATCTATATTAGAAAAGTCATCTATATTTTATCATTACTTTATATATTATCTAATTATATGATATATAAAATTTTATTTATGAATTTATAATTGTTTTACATTGTAACGATATTACACACATATATCCTACACACTCACGCGGACGCACACATACAGTCACACATATACGAATTGATTTAAAACTGCAAGGAATTTAAAAAAATATTGTTTTTAGGTTTTAGTAAACAAGTAATTAGTAACTTAATTGGTAACTAACTAATGTCTATTTGTAATAGACATCTGATGTAATTTTGTACATAAAATGTTTTTCAGATATATTTTTCATGGAAAAATTATTTTATATAGTTTTACTTGGAATCAACAATTTTTGGATCTTTTGCTACGGAAAAATGGTTTTCAATCATATTTTTCAAATCGAACAAGAAGAAAATTCATGTCTTCTAACGACGTTGCAAAGACAAACATTATAATTCTTATAATTATTTATTATAATTATCAATTATAATTAGAAAAGAGTAACACACACTTACGTGCACGCGTGCGTACATATGTATATTGTTCAGATAACGCAATAGATCCGCTGTATCATCTCGGTATCATCTCTGTCTGCATTAAACTTGTGCCTTTTGTGCTGGTAGAGTGCGCCAGTTATAATCTGACAGTAAATTGTTGACAAAAATTGAACAAAATTCGTTGCTTTATAAACATTTAAATGAGATACATCATTCAAATAGTTACAAAACAACGGATCTTGATCAGAGTTTCTGCTTTCTGCAGTCAAACTGCCATTGTTCTTAACAGATTCTCTTATATTTCTGCTAACATTTCATCGACAAAATTTGCAGCAGACACTTTTAAAATCTGCTCTTGACAGATTCGATTGTCCGGATTATTAAATTTCTTAAATTTATTACAATATGTTCTCCATTTATTCTAACTAATGTTAAAAAAATAAAAGAAATATAGCTTTTGTAAAAAAAAATTGTCAACGTTATTGGTTCAGTGAGCACAATATACTTTAAGAACCTAAACCTAAACCATTCCCTGACTCCATTAAATCTAAGTTAACTACTTATTCAGATTATCTAATAATAATTATTGTCCAAATAATTATATTGTCCACGTAAAACTCGGTTAGCCCAAGTACAGGGCCAAACCGAATAAGAACTGTACTAATGACTTACTGATGATGGTTAACGACGATTATAAACTCTAATATAAGTGTAATGTAACTTTTGCAATAATTAAACAATCACATCAAAGATACAAGGTAATAGACACCAAGCGGCCGCGATAACTGAACTAAAGTGCGTTCTCTTTCTCTCCCTTTCTCCCTTATAAAGAAAATTATATACAAATTTAAACTCAAAACTTTGTATAATAAAAATATAGAAAGTCAAAAAAATTAAGTTTGCGCTCAACAATCTGTAATACAAAAAAATCACATCAAATATTGAATTTGGATAAACTATAATTTGTACAGAAAAAATGTGTATCATAATCATAATAAAAATAAAAAGTGCATATTTAAGAAAACAAATTATTTCGAAAAGTGTCAAGCTGTTCGACAAATTTCTGTCTGACAAATATCTCTCATAAATCTTAGTAAAAATTTGAACACGGGAAAGGCGGAAAATGCGGCAGCGTCTTTCAAGGCTTACGGGGCCTTCACGTGAATTAATGCGATCTAGTCCATCCTGATCTACGACAAAATCTTATTAGTGCACCTCACCGAGCGGCTGAAATTCATGTCTCTCAACGACGTAGCAAAGACAAACGTACGTAATTAAATGCTCACGTGAACGATATAACAAGCAGATATCGGAGAAGCAAACGGAATATTTTCAGCGGCTTCTATTCTAAATATATGTCCTGAATTAATGATGGCAGGCTTCTAATTCGCGACGAGAGATTCAATTAATACGCCCGAACGATTAGCTGGAACTCATCGCAATCAGAGCGGACGAAAAACGTGCGACGCGTAATCTATTATACGTCGCGATACGAATTTACAATATTAAAAATCACATCTCTTTGTAAAGTATGATTTGTTTATTCACTGTGCATAGCGTTCATATTTATTATGTATATTATATATAGTTGCACCGGTTTCAAAATACGAATTCTGTGATCAACTTTTTTTTAAAAAATAAAAATCCCCTTAAAATCCATACCGGTCGACGGATTTTAAGAAAATTAGAGGAGAACATACTTTCTATGATACTCTTATTTGTGTGCAAAATTTCAACTCGGTATCTAAAAAATTGTAGAAGTATAGATGCGTGTATAAAAAATCCGTACACACACACACACACACACACACACACACACACACACACACATACATACTTCCGGACATTTCCTACTAATGTGATTTCTCGACATTTGGAACATTCTAAACATATTTCCATCAAAATCTCGAAAAATTTTTTCCCCCATCACAAAGCTTCTTCTATAAGGAAGCAAGAGAAAGAGAGGGAGAGAGAGAGAGAGAATTTGAAGATTGTGAGATAATTTCAAACATCAGAAAATTTAGTTATGATAAAATCTATTGAAACGTTACTTATCCGTAATTTAATTGCTCTTTGCATATGACGTTACAACTCCATACCTATTTGCCGCGTAAAGAGAATATTTTAATAAAATATTTTTATTTTGTACTGTTACCTCTGTAATTTTTTTGTGACCACTAAAAAATACACATGTAAACTTTGTATTTAAATATCTTGTATTCCCTTGTAAAATTTAAATAAAATTTTTTAATCTTATAAAATTGTTATCATACATTCTTTTCTAATTGACACAATGTAAAGATTTTTCAAAGTAGTGCAACAATTATTTTTTGAGGCAACATATATGTTCTCTCTGTAATTGGCGCTGTAATTTAAAGAGATATCGTTTCTTTTTTGTAATTGTAATAGATCACTTGAAGCGCGACTCTTCTTTTTGATAAGGTAACATAATTTTGTGATGTGTATCACTTGGGTTATAATTTTTCGGAAATAAAGATACTACTGCTTAGATTTTTTCGAGATTTTTCGAGATATAAAGATTATGTCTACTACTTGTTACTTATATTTTTTCGAGGTATGGTAACAACATATACACTACTATGCGTGTACTTGGCGCCTTTTTTTAACCTTTTTTTTTAAAAAAGGTAATTTTGTACGGATATCACGTCTTTTTGTAGTATTACGCATTTTATAAACAGTATGTACAGGGTAAAGCTATTTGGAGGTATAATACTACCACTTTGTTTTTTTCGAGGTAACAACATAACAGGGTAACAACATAATACATATACACTAGAATGCGTGTACTTGGCGCCTCTTTTACCTTTTTTTAAAAAGGTAATTTTATACGGATATCACGCCTTTTTGTAGTGTGTTACCCATCTTAATCTTATAAACAATATATCTTATAATCTTATAAACAGTATATACAAGGTATGAAGCTGAAAGTGTTACGGACTATTATTTCTAAAGAAAACAACAATTTAATAATTTGCTTAGTTTTTTAAAAATAATAATCTATAACCCTTTTAGTTGTACACCTTGTATATATTTTTCAATTTCAACATAAAACATAATCGCAATATAGCATGATTAATGTTAATAAGTCGTTAACTGTAAAATTTTTTATTTATTTTTATTCGCGTGTCTTACTGAATGTTGTTCGCAATTGTATATGCACCGATCTACAGGCATCGATATAATTACAGATGGACACCTGTAACACGTGTCTGAAACTTACCTGATCTGTTTATTCTTTTATTTCCTTCAACTAATCGCAAATTAATTCTATTTGATAAAAGCAATTCTGTCAAATTTCTCATACATAACGCATCGTTTATAATTTTCTATTAATTATATATATATATATTCGTACTCACATCCTTGAAAATTATTTCGAGAATTCGAGCGAATGTCACAACTAGATAAAATTATCTTTCATATTTTGACAGTTGAATAGGAACATATTTGAGTTGGCGAAAAATGATTATCTGAAACCGAACGTGTGTGTAAATAATTCAGTAGAAAATATATAATCTTTATTTCAAAATACATTTGCACACTACGTACCAAAAATATATAATATGATAACGTAGTTTTTGCTATTCAATTGATTGAATTTTAGAAAAGAAAAAGATTTAAAAGTATATAACTATGTCAGTCAATAAAGAGACATAGACGCAAATTGAATCATATATATTTAATTGCCTCATTAAATATAAAGTGCAAACACATAGAAATTGTATATTTTTCTATACTTAAATGCAATAGGAAGAAATAATTAAACAAGTATCCTTGCATAGGAATATTATGCATAATTTTTACAAAACATGTTTAAGATTCGCGCAATTGAAATATATAATAAAATTAATAACAATTCTATAAATCTTAGGTATATGTTAATAATACGACATGATCTTTTTAATCCCGAAACTTACAAACTAACGAAAAAAGATTCGTATCCTAAATGCCAATAATTTTTCTAATGTAACAATAATAATACTGAAAATATATGGATAGAAATATATATAATAAATAATAACATAATTAATGATATACAAGAGCTTTTGTCGCGCATATCGATTTTCAATAATGAATATAGATATTGTAACAAATACGTTTTACGTTCATTCGAAAACAAATTATGTGTACACATAATAAAAATAGTATGAATTAAAATTATGTGTATACACATAATGAAAATGCGGAATTATTTTTATGT
Organism: Temnothorax ravouxi; assembly: GCA_030770255.1. Taxonomy (NCBI): domain Eukaryota; kingdom Metazoa; phylum Arthropoda; class Insecta; order Hymenoptera; family Formicidae; genus Temnothorax; species Temnothorax ravouxi. The sequence continues at coordinate 32,495 of JASTWP010002144.1, read as the reverse complement.
CAGACATAATTTTAATTTATCCAATTTTTATTATGTCAAGACATAATTTTAATTCATCCAATTTTTATTATGTTTAGACATAATTTTTATTCAGCGATTTTTTATTATGTTATGACATAATTTTAGTTCTGTCGCTAGGGAATTTTTAAGTCGATTCTTATGAATCAAGCTTGAATTTGATGTCTAGGTATCCCAAGTTGCCGATGACGGGTTACAAATAGTGCGCTCCATAGTTTTCGGTGTCCAGGTGTAATAATACGTTGAATTCGATGTCTAGGTGTCCCACGTTGCCGATGACGAGATCCACATAGTGCGCTCCGTAGTTTTCGGTGTCTATGTGTATTAATACTTCGAATTCGATATTTACGTGTCCTACATTCGGATTTTATTAATACACCTAGACACCAAAAACTACGAAGCGCACTATGTGGACCTCGTAATCGGCAACCTGAAACACGTAGACATCGAATTCGAGGTAATATTACACCTAGACACCAAAAACTACGGAGCGCGCAATCTGGACCTTGTCATCAGCAACCTGGGACACCTAGACATCAATTTCAAGGTATTAATACACGTAGACACCAAAAACTACGGAGCGCACTATGTGGACCTCGTCATCGGCAACCTGGGACACCTAAAAATTGAATTCAAGGTATTAATACACGTAGACACCGAAAACTACGGAGCTCACTATCTAAATATCGTCATCGGCAACTTGGGACATCTAGAAATCGAATTTAAGGTATTAATACACGTAGACACCGAAAACTATGAAGCTCACTATCTAGACATCGTCATCGGCAACCTGGAACACTTAGACATCGCAATCAACGTATTATTACACCTGGACACCGAAAACTACGAAGCGCACTATGTAGACCTCGTCATCGGCAACCTGGGACACTTAGAAATCGAATTCAAGGTATTAATACACGTAGACACCGAAAACTACGGAGCTCACTATGTGGACCTCGTCATCGGCAACCTGGGACACCTAGACGTCGAATTCAACGTACGATTACATCTGGACACCGAATACTATGAAGCGCACTATCTGGATCCCGTCATCGGCAACCTGAGACACGTGGACATCGAATTCAAGGTATTAATACACGTAGATACCGAAAACTACGAAGCGCACTATGTGGACCTCGTAATCGGCAACCTGAAACACGTAGACATCGAATTCGAGGTATTATTACACCTAGACACCGAAAACTACGAAGCGCACTATGTGGACCTCGTCATCGGCAACCTGAGACACCTAGACGTCGAATTCAACGTACGATTACATCTGGACACCGAAAACTATGAAGCGCACTATCCGGATCCCGTCATCGGCAACCTGAGACACGTGGATATCGAATTCAAGGTATTAATACACGTAGATACCGAAAACTACGAAGCGTACTATGTGGACCTCGTCATCGGCAACCTGGAACACGTAGACATTGAATTCAACGTATTATTACACCTGGACACCGAAAACTATGAAGCGCACTATCTGGACCTCGTCATCGGCAACCTGGGATACCTAGACATCGAATTCAAGCTTGATTCATAAGAATCGACTTAAAAATTTTTTAGCGGCACTTTCTGCCAAGCGTAGAGAACTTTTTTTTCCGGCAGCGGTGGTAATACGATGTAAAGATACGAAATCTCTCTAGATATACATGAAGCAATTGACTCAATATATATAATACCTAATTTACCTAAATAGAAATCTTCGAATCTTCCTCCTGACCGATAAGTCTATCGACCTATAATTTATCTACTAGATCGTTCGAAATACGCGCGCGATATCGAAACAGGCGATACCTGCGCCGCCAATGTCGAAAAAATGAAAGGGACATTTTCTCTGATCACGTGATATGGCATGAGAGACGGTCGACGTAGAAGAAGTATCTTAAAAATAAATTTTCACATTTGGACTTTGCGTCGCAATATCTCCGCTCGTAGGGCACGTAGCGGAATATTATGAGAGAAACCCCCCCCCCCTATTTGGACCCCAAGCTATCGATCAAGCCTACTTAAAACTTGATCCGTTCACTCATTATATGAGATCTCAACATCTCGGGTACTCGCAACTCGTGCGTTCGCGTAAAAGAGTCACGGTGCGGTCTCGCTTCGCGTGTACTTGGCGCGAGACACTACCGTGTCTCTTGATTTTGTTGCGTAATTGCTGCATGTTCTCATGCATTACAAACGAAATCCATACGGGACTGCCGTTTGTATCGTAAACGCGGGGAACCGCGGTAACGTAACGTACTTAATCATTTATTCATCTGTGTGATGTGGCAATTAAATTGTTATTTTAAACAACATTTAATTTAGCATTTCTATAGAAATAATAAACGGCTGCGCTTTCCCGTATAACAAGCACATTTTCTTTTTCTCTCTCTCTCTGTACGGAAAGTCCTTTGCCGTAACCCGCGCTCGTCGAATTTTATCAGTGGAAATATGACTGTTGCGCGAATGTAACGCAGAATGTAACTGCACTACACATACACTCCAAAGCCGAATTATTTTCTACTCTTAGAAAGGTTGCACATAAGTTCTCCCCGGGGTTGTGTAAGTTTTCCCACCTTATCTTAGGTCATGCCGTCGTGCTTCTTTGTGATGTCTGGATTTTAATAATTGTCCTGATAATTTAAGCTGATCTTTATGGCGTGCAGTATTCTATATATTTGCACGTGTTAATAATTCTACCAAATCAGGGTAAAACTGACCCTATCTGTACCCCCCTCGCAACGCTCCAACCAGCCTATCCATCTATTTTCAAGATCTATTAATTTCCTCTCGATTTCTCTTAATCTTTCCTCATCCTTCTCTTCCTTATCTTTCCTTTCCTCTACGTAAAGCGTAAAACACTTTTTCACCTCCTCAATCTTACCTACCTCTTTATCCACCTGTTCTTTCATTTCCTTTATCTCATCCCTCATAAAGTTTATATTATGCTTTAAGGTAGCTGTCTCGCTAAGTGCTAGTCATGTGACTGTTTGTAGGTTTTCACGTTCAGAAATATATTTCAGGCAATTTTTGCTAAGGGAAAAATAATTCTATGAATTATGGTGTAAAATTTCATACGTGACAAAGTATGTTACTTTTTCCAAATTCTGTGATTTTTCTCATTTGACTCCGTTTTGATCAGCTGATCATGCGAGTCGTCGAGAAAAGTTACAAGTGAGGTTACATCTCCTTGTCGATTGAATTTTGACAATTACTGAGAAATGGTTTCTAAATGCATGACAGGAGTGTCAATCACTATCCAATTCGGTTAAGAAAGACGAGCCCCATAACCTGCAACTACAGTAATTAGCCAGCGGCGTTTCCAAGTCTTCCCAACCTCACCTCGACCAAAAAATGTCTGCTCGATTACCGCATTTTCACTAAAATAAACTAAAAAATTAGCAGCGAAATCTCCGGTAAAGTATATATTTTATGGTTGCATCGGATTCTTCGAAATCTAATGTACAAAAAGCAATGTTTTTTCTCACTTCATCTAATCGAAAAATGCGAAAATATGTGATTGAAACCGTGATAGAGCCTTCTTTTTCTGGCCGTCTGTATATGAAGTAATGCAAAATTTGTGATTTTCGAGATCGATTTTCTAGAGTAAATAGTCGGTAAGGAGCCACAGAAAAAATCGACTGCAAAGCTGATCATATAATTTGATATAAAATCCGAAATCGAACACTTTATCTAATACATGCCCTGACGAGACAGCTACCTTAAATCTTCTTCATCTCTAAATGTTACTACTTTACCTATCTCTAGTTTTCTCTGCTTACCCTCAGTTTTGCTGTCGGTCCTGTTCCTACCTGTCTTACCTACCCTACCATTATTACCGACACTGCCCGCACTTCCCACGCTCGGTGAACCGCGCGACGCCATAACCTAAAAAAGCAACCGCCACTTCTTCCGAAACGGAAAATGTTCGCTTTACGCCTTCCCGAGCCACGCCTTCACTCGTACCGCTTCTCCGGCCTCTCCACTTACTCTCCAACGCTTCTATGCTACGCACCTTACTCTACAACTCTCTAACTATGCCCTAACAACACAGCTAAAATCACACACGACCACACGCTCACACGCCCTCTAACCAAGTCCCAGATAAATTTATATATAAAATATACATTTGTTACTATCATATATTTGAATAGCACATACCTTTGGGACTTGATGTATTGCTTTCACATAAAATTTTTTTTGAATCGTTCTCCTTATTATCATCTTTCATATTGTTATCTAATTCATATTCTGCCATGTTATCCATAATATTGTGCACCAGTTGTTTTCGATCTAAAATGCAGTAAAAAAACAATGTAAAAACAATAGCCATTTATAATAAGCGAAACAATAGCTGTTTGTAAAAAATTAATAAAACAATAATTATTTTAATTGAATGATAGAAAATGGCAATCACAGTGCAAGTAGAGTTTACATACATAAACATATCATATTATTTATATATTGGATATGGTAGTAAATCTTTAAATGTTCTTCAGTTACAATACAATGCCTATATTTTTAAAATATAACGATATTATTCTTTCACATATGCTCTCTCAGCTCTTATAAGCTTGTACAATTAAATTTGACAACTATTTACTATTGATAAATAAACTTACCTTCTACTTCTTTATCATCCATATTTGACGAAAATAGTATAGGGGCTGTGGCCATTAAAGAAGGTGCTATTAAAGCAACATCTGGATCCAATTCTGTGGAGGGTGTTTCTGGTCCTCCACCTGTAGCAAATCTATTTTGTTTTTCCTTTGTTATAACATCTCTTTGAGCTTGCTTTATGTTGGTCCATAGCTTCTTTAACTGCTGTACTCTTCTCTATAATAATAAAAAATCATTATACAAAATGATCTGTATATACTGATAGTTTTGATAGCAAACACAATAAGAATACTTTAGCAAATTAACTCAATTGCGTATATTATACACTTATATCATATTAAGCTCATGTTTTACTGACATAACCCATCTACATAAACTAATTATATTTTATAAAATTTTCTCTTAGCACTTGCGTAATCAATGAAGAATTGTTAAATTCTTCACAAATATCATTCCACGCACTTTCTTTCTCCCGAAGTGTGTTAATATTACTTTTCTTACATTCGATAACATGTTTATATTTATTAATTATTTGTAAAAATAAACTTTTTTTAATCGGTGTATAATGTCTACTTTTACTTATTTTACTATCTGCTGTAGCCATTTTTCTTTATATTCTCTTTCTTTTTCGTTTTCTTCTTTTATTAGATTCTTATAAACTGTAATGTTAGGTAAATGTGCAGAATAGTGGTCTTCTCACTGATTTCGTTGAACTTAGGCTTAATCGACGCGTTTTTGTGTGAAACGAAAGAGTCTGGCAAAAAAAAGTGTCGCTCTGCCCCGCGAAGCGAGATATTAACAGTTAAAGTTGACGACTATCAGGTTATGAAACGTGTCGATTAAGCTTAAGTTGAACGAAATCGATGAGGAGGCCACTATCCTGCACATTTACCGTATGTTTTAATTTCGTTAGCCCCCAAAAAATCAGCTTAACAACGACACTTTGCGAAATATCCAACACCGGCGACGACAACGACGGTCCCGCACTACATCGCGTTCGAGGTTCGAGGTTATGTCTCACGCCGGAGAAGGTATATGTCGCGCGCGAGAAAGCACTCCGAGCTTCTCGCAACGGGACGCACACTCGAAACGACCGGTACGAGACGCGTGACGAAAGGCGTTAAGTTAAGCTGTCACTGACTTTCGCGCTTCTACGAGAAAAAACAAAGAGAAAAGATCTTTGTAGAACGGCAAAACTAGATAGAGGCAATAGAGCGACTTATTGCAGAATATCCCTCTGTCATTGGTTGTTCTAACAGAATTATTCCGAAAGTTCCCGAACGCAAATGAGCATTGTCTTGAGCGCAGACTTTATAAAGATAAAGGATACAAGACGATTCTAAGTATAAGATTACCTTCTTCATATAAGATTACCTTATGCATGGACTATGAATTCATAATATCTTAAGACAATCTTTGTTGAATAAGTTGATCTTCATTAAGATGATCTTAAGCATTTCGTTGAGAACGGACTATGAATACCGCCCATAGACTACGTTTACATGGCACTGTTGATCAGGTTTTATAACATCGGTAGTTCTTAGGCCAGTCAATCACAACTATTCCATTCTTCTGAAGAATGATTACGATTGGTCTTCCTGACAACTGCCGATGTTATAAAACCCGATTAACGGTGTCATGTAAACGTAGTGCAAATTGAATCATATATTATATATTTAATTGCCTGCTCATTAAATATAAAGTGCAAACACATAAAAATTGTATATTTTTCTATACTTAAATGCAATAGGAAGAAATAATTAAACAAGTATCCTTGCATAGGAATATTATGCATAATTTTTACAAAAGATATTTAAGATTCGCGCAATTGAGATATATAATAAAATTAATAACGATTCTATAAATCTTAGGTATATGTTAATAATACGACATGATCTTTTTAATCATGAAACTTACAAACTAACGGGAAAAGATTCGTATCCTAAATGCTAATAATTTTTCTAGTAATACTGAAAATATATGAATAGAAATATATATAATAAATAATAACATAATTAATGATATACAAGAGCTTTTGTCGCGCATATCGATTTTCAATAATGGATAGATATTGTAACAAATACGTTTTACGTTCATTCGAAAACAAATTATGTGTACACATAATAAAAATTGTATAAATTAAAATTATGTGTATACACATAATAAAAATGCGGAATTATTTTTGTCACACATAATTTTAATTCATCCAATTTTTATTATGTCAAGACATAATTTTAATTCATCCAATTTTTATTATGTCTAGACATAATTTTAATTTGTCCAGTTTTTATTATGTCTAGAAATAATTTTAATTCAACGAATTTTTATTATGTCATGACATAATTTTAGTTCTGCCGCTAGGGAATTTTTAAGTCGATTCTTATGAATCAAGCTTGAATTCGATGTCTAGGTATCCCAGGTTGCCGATAACGGGTTACAAATAGTGCGCTCCATAGTTTTCGGTGTCCAGGTGTAATAATACGTTGAATTCGATGTCTAGGTGTCCCACACGTTGCCGATGACCAGATCCACATAGTGCGCTCCGTAGTTTTCGGTGTCTACGTGTATTAATACCTCAAATTCAATATCTACGTGTCCTACATTCGGATTTAAAGTTATTAATACACCTAGTCACCAAAAACTACGAAGCGCACTATGTGGACCTCGTCATCGGCAACCTGGAACACGTAGACATTGAACTCGAAGTATTATTACACCTAGACACCAAAAACTACGGAGCGCGTTATCTGGATCTCGTCATCAGCAACCTGGGACACCTAGACATCAATTTCAAGGTATTAATACACGTAGACACTGAAAACTACGGAGCGCACTATGTGGATTCCGTCATCGGCAACCTGGGACACGTGGACATCGAATTCAAGGTATTAATACACGTAGACACCAAAAACTACGGAGCTCACTATCTAGACATCGTCATCGGCAACCTGGGACACCTAGACATCGCATTCAACGTATTATTACACCTGGACACCGAAAACTACGGAGCTCACTATCTAGACATCGTCATCGGCAACCTGGGACACCTAGACATCGCATTCAACGTACGATTACACCTGGACACCGAAAACTATGAAGCGCACTATCTGGATCCCGTCATCGGCAACCTGGGACACGTAGACATCGAATTCAAAGTATTAATACACGCAGACACCGAAAACTACGGAGCGCACTATGTGGACCTCGTCATCGGCAACTTGGGACACCTAGACATCGAATTCAACGTACGATTACACCTGGACACCGAAAACTATGAAGCGCACTATCTGGATCCCGTCATCGGCAACCTGGGACACGTGGACATCGAATTGAAGGTATTAATACATCTAGACACCAAAAACTACGGAGCGCACTATGTGGACCTCGTCATCGGCAACCTGGGACACCTAGACATCGCATTCAACGTATTATTACACCTGGACACCGAAAACTATGAAGCGCACTATCTGGACCACGTCATCGGCAACCTGGGATACCTAGACATCGAATTCAAGCTTGATTCATAAGAATCGACTTAAAAATTTTCTAGCGGCACTTTCTGCCAAGCGTAGAGAACTTTCTTTTCCGGCAGCGGTGGTAATACGATGTAAAGATACGAAATCTCTCTAGATATACATGAAGCAATTGACTCAATATATATAATTTACCTAATTTACCTAAATAGAAATCTTTCTCCTGACCGATAAGTCTATCGACCTATAATTTATCTACTAGACCGTTCTAAATACGCGCGCGATATCGAAACTGGCGAGCCCGAAAGCGCCGCCAGTGGCGAAAAAGTGAAAGGGACATTTCTGATTATGACGTCATCATATAAAACGTCGGCGTTAGGAGGAGGAGGAGGAGGAGGAGTATCTTAATAAAAAATTTTCACATTTGGACTTTGCGTCGCAATATCTCCGCTCGTAGGGCACGTAGCGGAAAATTATATAGGAAATACCCCCTTTATTTTGACCCCAACTATCGATCAAGCCTACTTAGAACTTGATCCGTTCACTCGTTATCGAGATCTCAACATCTCGGGTACTCGCAACCCGTCGCGTCGCGTAAAAGAGTCACGGTGCGGTCTCGCTCCGCGTGTAAGGTAAAAGGCCCTATTATGGAACACCTGGGTAATCATGTCCCTCACATGGAACAGTATTAAATAAATCAAAATAAAAAATAATTATGATGAGCTTTGATAAATATAAAAATTTTATTAATATCTACAAGTATTATTGCTTTAAAAAAATGTGCAACAATATTGTTTTGTAATAATTAGTATTAACAAAAAATATTTACTTATACAGATAGAGCGTCGCTGCGTTCCATAAAACGGTACATGCCTTAGAGGTTAGGTCGGCTATAACCAATTTCATGTACCCTGTATGAAACAGTAGTTTATTTTATAAAAAACTGTTCTATGAACCAAGAACTACAAGTTAAGCTATTTCCGGATATTCAAAACCATTTAAATGTATAAAAATAGTTGAAACTTAATGAGTACTTAACGAGAAATATTTGAGCGTTCCAAAAAGGGGACATCGATTATGGAACGGGGGGACAAGCTATAAAAATAGTGTTCCAACAGACGTACAGGTTCTTGCTTTAGTTTTTTATTTATAATAATTCGAATTTTTAATAAATTTTAATTTTCCAAAGTTTATTTTCATCCTTGAACACCAGCCTATTGATCAAAACTCAAAGTATTTATATATGAACCCTTATAATAATGTTAATCAACCAATAATCTATAACCTCTGCAAAAGTGTTCCATAATAGGGCCTTTTACCTTACTTGGCTCGAGACACTGCCGTGTCTCTTGATGTTTCAATTTTATCTTTTGCATCTTCTTCTTCACACATGTGCTCGTCCCGTATGCTGGGTTACGCGACTATACGCGGATTATTACGTTCTCACGGGTGTAGTATATATAAGAACTCTTCTACGTATAACCAGAGAGTTGGCTTTTTTAAATTAAATTTCTGTATATGGTTAGTTTTTTTTTTTAGGTAAGATTAAATGGTGTCGGATTTTTTTATACCCGTCTCCAGTAATATATGGAAAATGGACGTTAAACTTATTATAGTATATAGTAGAATAGAACGGAACATATGACGTAATTGAAGAAGAAAATAATCTTCTGAAAAAACCATTTCAAAACAATTTAAAAATAAGTTTTAAAAAGTAAAAATTTATTCTATATGTTGCATTCACGTATATGTATATCGGCAAGTTAATCTCTTTGCAAAATGACATAATTGCAATTTGCAATATTAGTTTTATAGTTTGACTGCATGGAGGTTATACAATATTATTAGACATTTTTTTAAATGTCATAAAGCATTGAACTGCAATAATTAAACCTGGTTTCACATGAGTTTTCAACTTTCCACCTAAAGTGAAATTTACCTCACGTCATACAGTATTTTCAGTGCAAAACGAGATCCATAATTAGGTAGTTCCATGTAGGTTTCCTATTTTAAATGGTCGGCTTTTCGCAAAGAAACCGCACATTTTACAAAAAAACGAAAATTTTAATTAGTACCTACTTACGACTTATGGACATAGGGGAGACCGGGGCTAAACCGTCCGTTTTTTTTCGGTGCCGATTTTTAACAACAAAATAAATAATTGTGGTTAAATGTAGTATACCACTGTAAAGAGTGAACCTTTAGCTACAAAATTTATATAGGAAATTTTTGTCTACGTCGCTTTGTTTAACCGGTATAGAGCAAAATGACAACGGTGAAAAATTACAAAATTACAAAAAAAATTTATTTATTTTATTTTAATTAAATATTTTTATTTTATAATGTTATCTCTTTAATTCTTTGTGATTAAAATAATTCTTTAATTGTAATATTATAATTTTATCAAAGTGAATTAAAACTACTACCACTTGGGTTGATAGACAGACTCTCAGGAATACAAAGATACATACCACTTGGATTGAGTTAGGTAACACAATTTTGTTTTATTTTTTAAAAGTTATAGTTGCACAACAATTATTTTTCAAAGTATATTCTTTTTGCAATTGGCGCAATTTAAAGATTTCACATTTTTTTTGAAATACGTATCACTTAGGTTGAATTAGGTAACGCAATTTTGTGAATTATTTTGTTAGGAAAAAATAAAGCTACTATACATATCACTTGGGTTGAGTTAGGTAACGCAATTTTGTGAATTATTTTGTTAGGAAGAAATAAAGCTACTACCATTTAAGATTTACAACATTTTCTATTACTGTATCTGACAATACTATGATTTTCTTAGTATTTTCTATTATTGGAATACTATAATGATCTATCTTGTACATACATGCCCGTACAGTACGCGACGAAACTACGTGCGCATTAGGATGCTACAATCGTCATAGTCATTACATGCACAGTTGGACAGTATTCGCGACGCTAAAGTTTGGTTGATATAGAGAGACGTGATATGCTGTTATTTGTGCTGGACTTGATTTCTATTCACAAAGTGTTCAATAAGTTGCGTCATAAGGAGTAAGACTTGGTGTTACTGCTGAAAACTTCTTTAACAATATATGACAGTGTTGCGCGGTTCAACATAATAATTGTTTTCCTTTCATTGATTAATGCCTAAATACAATTCACGTCAGTTTTTTAAATTTTGTATATCTTTGCTTGTAAAATTTGAACAAAAATATGAAATAACTGTTGTTATAAAAAAAATTTCCTCCGTATTATTTTTCGTATATTATTACGCGTAAACATTGCAAAATCTATTTTGAAATATCTTTGTAAATAATGTCTTACATTTTGAATAATACGTAATGACTTATAATGCAAAAGATACGTTTTCACAATATTATTAAAATAATCAACCCGAGGCGCCAATCCTTATCTCTCATTAATATTTATACATGCATTAAATTTACATGTATATACAATTCATTTTTTTCATTCTAAATAAATACAGCGCCAGGAAGGGAGAAAAAGACAATTCGTTATTCAGATATATTGGATGTTCTCGTATTTCCGTTAAAAAAAATCCACCTGGTATAAAAAACCGACCCAAGAGTGGATTTTAAATCAAGTTATAAATTTCCGGGAGCGGAGGACGTCCAAGTACTCCCAAGTTATCTTGAGTAATCAGGCACGGAGGTTAATGAAGGAGGTAATTTCGGGACGTAATTTGCGAGCTGTGAAATGTTGTGAGATGATTCGGTTGGCGGAAAGTGTTGGGGTCAGTCGGAATATTGAAAAAAGTAAAACGACTAAGAGTGATTTCCCTAAACGAATAGCGAGACAATTTCGCGAGACGACGAGTCTATCGACGGCAGATGAAACTTAACTTGATGATTGTACTTCGCGATGACATTAGCGGGAAGCGCAGGAGCACTTTGCACAATCGTGGATTGGATACGCTTCTTTCCTAAAGTTCTTCCCGAACGATCGTTTGATGCGAGTTTCCCAGTGCAGCTTATCGCGTCGCAGTAAAAACAAGCAGATAAAATAAATAGTAAGAAAAATGTCCTCTCGATTTTGACCTGTGCTACCAAAAATCCTATCGCGGTTTTCTTTCTCGCATATATATCTACATACATACACTTTTATTATTCACTCTCGCCCCTCAGGCTCTCTACACTGGTTTTTTCCTCTGCAATGGGAGTATGGTTGGCCAATATTTATACATATATGCGATTAATAAACAAAATCTAAAATCTTACATATTCATAATGCTTTATCCGTATTGTTGAAATGCTACGCAGTAATTGGATTTTAAATCAGAATAACTGTTGTTTGCGGTTTACATGAAGAATGATGTACGTATATAAATTTATTTTTAAAATTTTATGACAATAAGGATATCTAATAATTTTTTAATCAATGCTGTTATTTTGAATGAATGAAGAATAAAAGAGGACAAAGTTATTCAGGCAAGATTTTGCTTTTGATATTTATCCGTTTTTCTGGTATAAACTTTATTTTTGTAATTGTAAACGAAAAGCGTACACTTTAATATTCAGCTATAAATCACTCGAAATGATATTTTATGAGAGCTATATTATAATTAGCTGTATTAGTATTAAGGATTTTTTTATTTAGAGTAAAAAATAAGCAATTTGTGTTAAAATTAGATTTGTCGCATTTATATGTATAACGTTTAGAAAAAAAATGTGGTCTCGATCGAGATAAATGTATTTTATAAAATATAATTATAAAAAATATTATTTAAATATTAAAAATATGTACAATTTGTGGTACAATTTAAAAATTTGTTTTCTACTTTATCTCTTTCCTTTGACTCTGATTTTTTTAACATTATTGAAACAGTCTTTGCTTTAGATCGCTAGATTCTCGAGTTGAATGTTTACGACATCGTTAATTTATAGATGTTATAAATATATGTTTAAGGTCTGGAACTCTTGACGAGAAAAAGCAAACGAAGAAAATATTTGAAAGTTTTGAAATTTTACGTGAGAATACTTCTTTAATACTGATATCTCGTGTGCTCTCTCGTCTTCATTGAAAGTAATAACAACCCGCGACAACGTCGTAAATGGACGGGCAATTACATTGGAGAGGAAAAAAATTTCGCGGAGAAATTTCGCCTCCGTTGTTTCTTTTATCCTCTCTGTATTTCTTGTCGCTCTCGTGGAGCGCTTTTCCGACGCGCGACTCGACTGTGAAAGAAGCGGCGAGAACCACGAGAAAGAGAGAGCGAGAGAGGGTTCGGTCATACCGTATTTTATAAGATTACGCGCCATAACCGGACGGGTCGTTTGCCGAAAAAAGTTCTTTTTAAAGGGGCCGCGAATACGGGAATACGACGACGGGAACTCGTTAATCCCTGTACCTCCGCGCTAGATAATACTAATTCGTCGGAACTTTCTTATTTCTTCCTTATTCACTCTGTGCGCGCGAGTCAGCGGTGAACAAGTCCCGACGACGTTCTTTCAGAACTCAAGGGAAAGAAGTTGTAATTCAACGAGCGACGCCGACGGGCTGACGGACGTTCGAAAAAGGGCACGGAGGGGACGAGGGGGAGGGAAAGAGGCAATTAAATGCCAATAATTGCGGTGATTACCAGTCGATTAATCGCCGTTATCGGCAGCTTCATTTAGCGCGTTAATTATCCTGGGCATCGGGAGAGGACAATGTAGTTACGATTCGTAAACGATTATTTTAATTGTACCGAGTCGCTTTTCCCCGGGATAATTGTCCCGCCAGGGTGGTAGCATGTAACAGTAAACATCGCTGAGAATGGGAGAGGTAACAGGAAGAGGGGAAGAAGAAGGAGAAGAAGATGGGACTAAAGAAGAGAAGTCGAATAGTTTAATATTTGCGCAGGCGATTGTAAAAGATAAAAGGGAAAAGCCATCAGCTCTCGCACAAAAGTGAGTTGCGCTATTCCTATCCACACCGTACATACAACACGGCGCGGGGTTTGTTACATTATAAAAGGCACCGATTATTTGAACGGACTCCAATTTTAATCACGCGCCCGCGACTTTGCCGAAACTATGCCGTGTGTGGATACGTCTCTGTGGCCCGTTCTCCCCTAAACAGTAGATTAAGGATGTTTTATAGGCACAATCCCAACCAAAAGTATGCAGGAAATATTAAAAACTCTGATATTAATTCTCCAGAGATCAAAAGACAAAAAAATGTATATAAATAGTTACGAAACATTTAATAGAATGTAAAAGACGTAAATTTAGTGAATGTAAATAACTGTTACTATTATTTTTTTCAAAAAAAATTTTCAAAAAAAAAATTGTAAATCGTTTCAAAGGACCCCGCACCCAAATGAGGGGAATTTGGTTCCCGGCTAAATTTGCTGAAACTGTAGTATGTTATTCTTTATGACCTCCTGATCAAAAGTCTTAATGGACATAAGGTCCAAAAATCAATGGTTTTCGAGATACTGTGCTTCAAAAGTTCGATTTTTAGCTTTTTTGCATGTAATCAAGTGAATATACGAAATCGGGTTTACGATCGTAATATACGCGTTAACTGTAAACATGTGAGCGCAGATGTGTATGCGACGGTATTATTGAATTGACAAGCACACTGATTTTGAAAATCAGCTACTGTTTATAACCTATAAGCGCACAATTAGTGCCCGCTCTTAGCGCCATCCAGGACCAACCACGAGGAGGTGGCGAGCATACTGGTCCCTTTGTGTGCGTGCGTGCGTGCGTGCGTGCGTGCGTGCGTGCGTGCGTGCGTGTGTGTGTGTGTGTGTGTGTGTGTGTGTGTGTGTGTGTGTGTGTACGCGCGACCTATTAAGCGCGCTTAAACGTGCGCGCTTAATAGATCGTTACTTATATCTTCTATTATGAGATGTTTTATCCATTCTTTATTCCATGCCATGGTTAGGGTCTTGCTGATGAGGTCTATGGGCAGCATCTTGAACAGATTGCAATAGTTGTGTTGAAGGATATTTAATACGCTGTTGGTGTCGTGCGTACCCCAAAAACCAAAGAACACTTGCAACATGCGCACATGTCCCCAGTGTTCGAGCACCTGCTTGACATGTACAATAGTAACCTGTTATTGGTTTTACGTCATCGTTATCATTATCAATATTATCATCCTCCATTTCATTATACGAAATCCAGAGTTGGTGTTTAGTTGCATTACGGTAACGCGAATATACTCTAACCCTAATCAATAATGGCTTATCAAAGTGAACATCGATTTGAAACTCTTCCTGCTCATCTCGTTGGAGTTTATCTTGAACGTAAGACGGAGCTAAATTCACTTGATAAGTGCCAACTGTCAATTCTCGTAAATAGTCTAAGGTAAGCAGGGGGAAGTTACGGACATGCTGGTGATTGAGACGATTCCAGTTAGCTCTCAAAACTCTTAGATTTTCTGCATCTACACGCTGTTGTACAACATTTACTTGCCTTGATTTTTGTAAAAGTTCTCTTGCTAACTCTGCATTCGCTTCTTCCATACGAATAGGCGGGTGGTATTTATTAATAATAGCACCAGCAATTCGTAAAAAATCCCCAAGATTTTTTGTGTGGGTTATTTGAATAACGTTAGCAAAAAACTTAAAAATTGATTTTAAATGTCCGTTACGAGCTTCGACCACCCACCTTGTCTTTGTTATTATTCGATTTTCATTAGCTTGTTCCGTAGTAAACTGACGTTGACCTCGTTCAAGAAGACAAGGCATCCTATGTGTGATTCCCATAGCTTCAAGCAGTGGTATCGCATCTCTGTAACCTCGATCTACTATGAAAATGTCCCCATTTTGAAACCATTCTCTCATTCCTTGCATATCTTGTTCGAATTCATTTCGAAGCATTTGAGCATCGTTATTGCTCGCATCTGAAAAATATGGTCCATGAATAGTTAATATATAACCATCGGGGGCAACAACCAAGGCAGGTTTGAGTAAATGATAACCTTTATGTAGAGAGTAAGATTGTCGTAACGTGCGAAAGTTTGAACTTTTTTGAATTCGTAAATAGGAACCATCAATGTAAGCTAGCGCCTTTCGGTTTTCTGGCTGTGGATTATATAATTCATTTGAAAAGTCTGTACAATGTCTCGCTATATAATCTTCTCTAGTTATCGCAGCGAATCCAATATTTGATGGAACGAATCGTTGCATTAGAGAGATTCGCACAGTAGCGACAGCTAAGCTCACATTTTGTCTGCTTTTATAATGAAAGATTACTTTTAAGAAGTCATCTGATAAACCTTGTCGTAGCTTACATAAGAATGTCATGAGATCTTTTTTTGTTATATTTCTGTTATGACCTGCTGAATGAACAGGAACACAGTATGTGAATAAATCCTGGAACTGTTCCTTTGTAATAGGACTGATGCATTGGAACGCATCATCTTCGAAATCATTCTCATTTTGATAAACTCTCGTATTGTTCACAGCATTTCGAAGTTCATCTAAAAACAATTGCATCTGATCTCCTTTTATTGAATATGGTCTATTGACAAACTGCAAAACAGGTAAAAGCAATGGTAGAATGAATCCTCGATCATCCAAATGCTGTGTACAAGACTTGGTTATTTCTGAAATATAAATATTTCTTTTAACAAATACATCGACCCTACATGCGATGGGTAATCTGTGCAGATTAACTGCAGCATTACAAAATAAACAAGTTCTATTTCGAGTTTGTCTTAAAACATTAAGTTTAAAGCAGTAAGGATCACGTTCAAGGGCGGTTATTTCCGCTATGATCAAACGATTGCAATTCAAACACAATCGTGTTCTGTCTGTGATATCGAGAGGATTTTGTCCTAATGCATCACGTCTAGTGATAGCGATTTCTCGTTTGTGTGCATTTTCCTCGCCATCAATACGAGCCATCTGTCGATGACCGAATGCATGACCACAAACGTAACACTGTAAGCGATTCTGAGCCATCATTGATTTTATTATTTAATTAATTAAGAAAATATCGAAGAATCGACTTAGGCCGAGGATTCTTTTATATAAGTCTAGAAGAAGCCCTTCTGAATATCAATACGAAAATAAAAAAAAAAGATGTACTTTTTTGAATCAATAAATTGTTGATTGAGTAATAAGAAGACTATGATAGCTATAATTATCAGATGATGAGTATAAAAGTGAAGTGTTCCAATGTTCTATCCGAATTATGATAGTCCGAATAGTGAAATCTCCTTATACGAATGAATGATTTTCCAAAGAAGAAGTCAATACAAAAGATTGTGTCTCTCATGTAAGAATGTTAATGCTTATGAGTATGAATGAGAAACTCGTATGGAAGAAGCAAATGGGTAGCGACTGTGTTTATGTAGTATAAAAATGAAGTGTTCCAATGTTCTATCCGAATTATGATAGTCCGAGTAGTGAAATAGTCCGAACAGAACCTTTCAAGTCGTACTTTGATAAGCCATTATTGATTAGAGTTAGAGTATATTCGCGTTACCGTAATGCAACTAAACACCAACTTTGGATTTCGTATAATGAAATGAAGGATGATAATATTGATAATGATAACGATGACGTAGAACCAATAACAGGTTACTATTGTACATGTCAAGCAGGTGCTCGAACACTGGGGACATGTGCGCATGTTGCAAGTGTTCTTTGGTTTTTGGGGTACGCACGACACCAACAGCGTATTAAATATCCTTCAACACAACTATTGCAATCTGTTCAAGATGCTGCCCATAGACCTCATCAGCAAGACCCTAACCATGGCATGGAATAAAGAATGGATAAAACATCTCATAATAGAAGATATAAGTAACGATCTATTAAGCGCGCACGTTTAAGCGCGCTTAATAAGGTCGCGCGTACACACACACACACACACACACACACACACACACACACACACACACACACACACACGCACACGCACGCACACACACACGCACGCACGCACGCACGCACGCACGCACGCACGCACGCACGCACGCACGCACGCACACAAAGGGACCAGTATGCTCGCCACCTCCTCGTGGTTGGTCCTGGATGGCGCTAAGAGCGGGCACTAATTGTGCGCTTATAGGTTATAAACAGTAGCTGATTTTCAAAATCAGTATGCTTGTCAATTCAATAATACCGTCGCATACACATCTGCGCTCACATGTTTACAGTTAACGCGTATATTACGATCGTAAACCCGATTTCGTATATTCACTTGATTACATGCAAAAAAGCTAAAAATCGAACTTTTGAAGCACAGTATCTCGAAAACCATTGATTTTTGGACCTTATGTTCATTGAGACTTTTGATCAGGAGGTCATAAAGAATAACATACTACAGTTTCAGCAAATTTAGCCGGGAACCAAATTCCCCTCATTTGGGTGCGGGGTCCTTTTGTTGCTATATTTTTGTTTGTTGATGATCTGCTTGTGTGTAAAATATTATTATATTGGTTACATTTTTTAATATTTACACTTTTCTCTGTAAATCCTTTGTAAAACGGATTTTCGAGAATTGATAACTTTTTATCTAAATTGTGAATCGATTTGAAATTTGACCCCGAACTTTGAAAGAGTATACAGAATATGATATTAAATTTTCATCAACTTCGTTACATTTTGCCTAACTATATAAAACATCCTAAAAAAATCGTTTCTTCAGTTTTTGCACTTTTTGTTTGCGTTTTCGCAATTTTCTTGAAGCTTAGTGTTACATATGTATAAGCCCTAAAAGGTATGTGAGCTAGTAAGCGTGAGATGGCGTTGCGAGAGTAACGAAAGGCGGCATTAACACACGAGACCGTGAGCAGTAAACACGCGAATAAAGAACGAGTATTCAATTACGTATAGTGTTGTTAATGTGAGTTACCCCGGCCATCCCATATAACATTGGCGACGAGGAAAAACTAAAAACGACGTCATGGCAGGCGAGTCGAGTATTGCAGCGTTTAATCCGAACGAGGACCAACACGGCATATATCCAAGATGGGAGAGATGGCTCAGAGGCTTCGAGCTTTTTCTGCTGAGTAAAAATATAACCGAGACGCAAAGGAAGAAGGCCATGCTCTTACATTATGGCGGGATGGATCTACAAGACATATTCTACGTTATTCCAGACTGCGACGTGGTGATAGGGAATGAGGATCCGTACGAAAAGACAAAGAAAGTGCTAACGGATTACTTCAGGCCGAAATTGAACACGACGTACGAGCGACACCTTTTTAAAAATATGGCGCAGAAAGAAGACGAAACGGTCGGTCAATTTGTAACACGTTTGCGTCAGCAAGCAAAGTATTGCAGATTCGCTTCTATGGACACAGAAATTTGCGATCAAATTATTGAGAAAGGTCGTTCAATGGAAGTGAGGAAGCGTATATTAGAAAAGGGTGACATCGAACTGAAAGAAGCGATGGAGATTGCACAGGCGTTCGAGACGGCATCGGTTCAGACAAAGGCTATAGGAAATAACGTAGTGGCGCGGATTACGACAAAGAGGGAGAACGCACGAGGAAAATCAGACAGTTCCAGTTCCAGTGGTATTAAGTGCTACAGATGCGGTTATCGAGGACATGCACAATCAGACGAGAAATGTCCGGCTAGAAATAAGGAGTGTACGAAGTGCAGTAAAAAGGGTCATTTCGCAGCGATGTGCAGAACATATCGAGATCGAGCAGACAAACATGGCGATGGTTCGGACAAGCAGGACAAGAAGGAAATCAAGACGAACAGCAGCGCCAACAAGGAGGGAAGAAAGTCAACTACGGTGAAGCAGCTAGATGGCGACGCCGTGGAAAGAGACGACGACGAATATGCGTTCGCCTTAAGAGATAAGATATGCGTATTAGAACACGGAGAGGTAATATCAGCGAACGTAGGGGGAATAGAAATTGATCTTCTAGTTGACTCGGGATCTCGATGTAATATTATGGACGAAAATACATGGGAATCATTAAAGTCAAAAGGAATAAAATGTGTATCGCGTAAGGTTAATAAGACCGCATTTCCATACGGGAAGAAAGACGGATTAGAGATTTTCGGTGAATTTGAGTGTGAGATAAAGATCGGTAGTAAAACCGCATGGGCAATTTTTAAAGTGTTCCGAGGTAAAGGACAACCGCTCTTAGGTATTCAAACGGCAAAAGAGTTAAGTATTTTAGATGTCGGAGTACACTTACAAATCAATCAGATTGAGAACATTAAAGGTGACGTTAAGCTAGATAATAAACTTTTCGAGGGTATAGGGAAGTTGAAAGATTTTCAGCTTAAAATTCCGATAAATAGTTCGGTGAAACCAGTTGCTCAGCCGCGAAGAAGATTGTCTTATAAAATGCGTGATTTAGTTAAACAAGAGATAGAGAAACTGTTGCGTGATGAAAAATGAGTAAAACCTAATACACTAGTGCGATAATTGAATTAAAAAACAATTTCTTGGGGATTCTGTAGGAAATTGGATAAATCTTTGGAAAAGGCCACACAAATTCCATAAAATAAAATGTGTAATGAAATTCATAATAAAATCCTGAATCACTTTTGTTATGACGTTATCTCGAACGCATTTCAAAACGATAATTCTCATTATAGCAAGCATGACAAAAAATAATTAATTATCGTCGCGTTATATTCGTCAGTTTTTAATTCATTCTTGACTCACTATTGACTTAATATTCTTGCATATGAAAGAAAGACGATCACCTTCGACAGAGATACGAGTATTTTAATCCGTATATCTGAATACTCGAATATGTCCAGAATTTAAATTTGTTTTGTTTTTTACTTTCATGGAAGGAAATATGTAGGTAATCAATTTATTCGAAAAAGAGGGAGGGTGAATGTCAGGAATGTCTGGACATTTCGATATGTATATTATATATATGACACGTATATGTATTAGAGTCGTATACATATATGTCCCGTATGTATATGTCCAGGCATTCTGCCGGTTCAGTATGTACACGTGCTGGTGCTGTTGATTTCTTATACGTGAATTCATCAGGACTTGGCGCAGAAGATTCTTCTGGAAAATGATTAACATGTCCAAGTGGCATCCACTTACCGACGATCTCACGCGGCTTCTTGCACGGGAAATACGTAAAGTGCGCCTCTCTGACATGGCACTCGTGAGTGGCGGAATAGGCGGAAATCTCGCCACAGCTCAAAAGCAGCTTCTTTCCAGTGTGCCGCAGTCTCGCGCTCAACTTGCCGAGCATCATTTCTCTCTCTTTCTCCCTCTCTCTACCTATCTATCTATCTATCTATCTAGCTCTCTCTAGCTCTCTCTCTTTCTCGTTTCGGCTCGTCCGAGCAGCAAACCGTTCGCTAAGAGAGGTCGTCGCGAGTGGTCTTATGTCTTATCTCTATTTTGCACACAATACCGATATTCCGCGGAGGTTCTCTCGACCCCACGTGGGATTTCGAAAGAGCCTCCAGTCGAGGTCGAGCGAGAGTGCGCGCTCGCGCGCGCGCGCACACACGCCCGTGATCGGCGATCGGCGTGATCGAACGATCGGACGATCGACGCGTTGCTGATCGTACACGCGCGAACGAAAACTGGTTTCTCACGATGTAGTACATACAACATGGAGCCCCGGGAACGCGAGCGTGACTCGACCGAAAAGGGGATAAGAATTTTCCCGGAGTGGGAGAGCAGGGGAATCGCGATAAGTCGCTGACGACATTAGTAATATACTTATCGCTCGCGTGTACGATAAAAGTTCGAACTTCGGAGTTGACTTTGGTTTTCCGATTGATCTCAGATCTCGAGCGACGCTTGACGTCAACTCGGCGGCGTCAGAGGGAAGGCGAGCACTTTGATATCACGGTATTTAAACGCGTTATCATAAAACATTGCCGTCTCAAAAGAATTTGTTTCGCCAATCCAATATGGCGGATTCCAACAATTGGACGATTGACAAAAACGGTAAATAATTATATTTATGTCAACATAAACGAATGAGAATAAATAAACCTCATATTTTTTTATTTGATTCTCGCGCAATTTTTATGTTTTGTGCAGCTCGCGTGCAACGAAATTTCTTTCGGAATTTCTTTCTATGCCTTCACAGTCGACTTCATTTCCCCGACCGATGGTTACGAAGAGCACTTCTAAACGTATCGTGTTTCACCAGCAGGCGATCTACTTTAACGACTGTGAATTTAAATTAATGAACTGTCAAAAGTACCGACAGGAACCTATACCTACGATCGATGAAAGCGGAAACCGCGGCGTGAGACCAGACCGCAGTCTGCAGCCACGGTCGCAATTCTCGGCGGGATCGGGCGGGATCATCAACTGTGGGTGCGCGCTGCGCGCGTGCACGTCGTCGGCCATTACCATTTACCAGCCATTACAGATTCGTTCTCACAGACGCGCGTCGTTGTGACTTCGAGGTGCGTTTTTTTTTGACAAGTATCCCGTAACGCGTGGGAACCAAGGGCATTGTTGAGACCGATCGAACGAACATCCGGATCCCGTTGAACATGGACATGGACAGATCGAGCAACGGCGAGTACAAGTATCAGAGGGACGATGATGCCGACGATAAACCCAGGTCGTTGGACGAGTCTGAGGAGAAGGACGACCATCAGGCCGACAAGGCCGGCGAGTACATGCACGAGCTCTTGCAGGAGAAGATCGACCTGGACGCCCAGAAATGGCCCAACGCAATCCGCTTGCTGGACCAAGGTGAGTTGACCGTGATAACCCCTGAGTAAATATATACTTTTTCTCCGACAGATGATCTCGGAGACGAGTCTCCGTCGCGTTCGCGACGAGAAACCGCCGCGATGTCCGTGGACCGTAATTTTCAATAAAATTGGATTGAGCGCGCGATCCTGGATCAGTAGAGTTTTATTTAGATGCAACAAAATTCAGCTTGAAGGCAATCTGGTCCCTTTCAATTTTATTGGGAGATAATTTTAGATCAATTATATCAATTCCTCAAAATTCTTCGGTCCTGGGTTAATTTTAGATATCTGGGTTGTTGAAGTGTCTGTTATCTTCTGTTTTTAGTTTGATTTCTGATATAGATAATTTACATGCAACACCAAGCGTAACTGTAGGGATCACTTTGGATTTTAATCCAATAATTTTGATACGTATCATTGATGCAAGTATAAAAAAGGAAAAAAGAATAAATTAGTTATTAACAAAACTGTTTTTAACAAAAGGAGGAATATTTCTTTAATTTTTTTTAAACCTCCAGGTACACATGTGTACCATTAAGTTTAAATTCAGGACTAAAGTTTAAAACACAAAAAAAGGAAAAATAAAAAACTAATAACTTTTTAATTTTTTTTGTGAACATTTTTTTCCCCATATGTCCAATGGTTCGTATAAGTACTATAAAAAATACTAATGGTACATATAAGTATCACCATTCACATCATCTCTTTGACTTTTTTCAATATGTTTTAGCATAAGAGTAAATATTGATTTATAGAACTAAAAACAAAAAAGTTTCCTACTGTCCTAGATTAATACTATCTTGAAAGGTTAAAGAATATGATAGAAATATTTCTCATAGATGCTCTGTGTATATCTATTGATCAATTTGAGATAAAAAATTAATATAATAAATATGAAAATACATTAACAATTAAGATTTAATATAATAAATCATAACTACTTTGTTACACCCGTGTGTTTTATAGAGATACAAAAAACGGAAACTATGCGAAGACCAATGAGAGAGTCGAAATATGTGGATATTTACCGTGAAAAACATGTTCGTGTCTCTGTCAAAGTTTTGATACCTATCCGTGAACATCCTAAGGTAAGTATCGCTATCTACAGCAATCTGAATTACAAATAAATTTGAGATGAATTTGGGTTATCTTTTGCCTGTTGTAGTTTAATTTCGTTGGGAAATTGCTGGGCCCGAAAGGCAATTCCATGAAACGGCTGCAAGAAGAGACAATGTGTAAGATGGCAGTGTTAGGCAGAGGATCGATGAAAGATAAACAGAAAGTAGGTGACAAAGGAAGAATCTTACTTTCTTTTTTACTCTTTATCCTGAAAAATAATTGACGCATATTTTTCGGGTGGATCTTTTAATTTCAGGAAGAAGAACTTCGTGCTTCCTTGAATTTGAAATATGCGCATCTTTCCGACGATCTACATGTGGAGATTACGGCTATTGCCCCACCGGCGGAAGCTTACGCCCGCATTGCTTTTGCGCTCGCCGAAGTACGGAAATACTTGATTCCCGATAACAATGATAATATACGTCAAGAACAGATGCGCGAAATGGAGATGACCATGACTGATGATACTGTCTCTAATGATCGGAGAGGACCTTCAATGAGAGGACCTTCGAATCTTGGCGTTGGTAATGTACCGAGACCCGCTGCAAGACAGGCATTACCCAGAACGTCTAGAGGTTGGTTACATCTCTATTATAAAAATTATGCGATATGTAAAAGTATGCAAAAGATTAAAAAATTTTGCTATTTATTTGACATTTATTATTATAAACTTTCGTTGAATGTGACAGATGTTTCTTATATCGCGATAAATGTACTTAAATCTTTTGTGTATACACAAGATATTAAAATGTATATATTAAAAAAATATGTATATATTTAAGTTATGTATATATAAAAGATATATAAATTGCTTATTTTTTTTAGCTATTCCCTCACACTTCAATGTAATAATTTGTTTATCAAATAATTTAAGATATTAAATATTAACTGCGCTACATATTCGCTAAACTCTATACTTTCGATAGTGCCAATAAAAATACCGAGTCACCGAATATTTAAACAAAATGTTTATGTTAAAAGTTGACTTGAAATGTGGTTTCAAAATGAATATTTTTAATGGCGACTTTCAAGGAAATCTACTTAATAGACTGATCGCTGTTTTGGCTATCAAGATACTATTTTTAAAAGTGTACGCAATTCCACTTGTTGACGACCCTTCGTCGTTCCAGTTGGAACTGAAGAAAGATGACGCTGTAAAGACATTCAATAATTCAATAAGGTGCAATGAAAGGTCAGGTGGTTTATATTTGTTATTATACTCTATTTACATATCACGTATCAATTTCTAAGGTAATTTCTTCGAAATACCTTGCAAATTACGCGTTTATATGTATATTAATACGTATATTAATTTTGCTAATTTTATTACAGTCGAAACGTATCACAATTAGTTCACAATTATACGGAAACATATAGATATAAACCAGAACATGCTATGCCTAGGGCACCGGTGACCCCTCATTTTATCTCAGCCCAAAACATCTCAGCAAAAATATCTCGTCTATAATATCTCAGTCCAAAATGTCTCAGTTCAAAAATGTCTCAGTCTAAAATGTCTCAGTTCAAAAATATCTCAGTCCAAAATGTCTCAGTTCAAAAATATCTCAGTCCAAAAATATCTCAGACAATAATGTATCGAACAAAAATATCTCGAATAAAATAATAATGATGGGACGGAACGTCTGGTGGATTCTTTGGGGGCACACTATGTGTCTAGTTTAACAATAGTGGAGCCACCCGCAGGGGGGCGGAACCTACTGCCTCCACGCATATATTTTCCACGCCGAGACAAGGTGCTATATGGGTTTACAACTTTCTACGCGTGGAAAGCCCACGCATGTACTTTCGGGGCACACTATGTGTCTAGTTTAACAATAGTGGAGCCCCCCGCAGGGGGGCGGAACCTACTGCCTCCACGCATATACTTTCCACGCCGAGACAAGGTGCTATATGGGTTTACAACTTTCTACGCGTGGAAAGCCCACGCATGTACTTTGGGGGCACACTATATGTCTAGTTTAACAATAGTGGAGCCCTCCGCAGGGGGGCGGAACCTACTGCCTCCACGCATATACTTTCCACGCCGAGACAAGGTGCTATATGGGTTTACAACTTTCTACGCGTGGAAAGCCCACGCATGTACTTTGGGGGCACACTATGTGTCTAGTTTAACAATAGTGGAGCCCCCCGCAGGAGGGCGGAACCTACTGCCTCCACGCATATACTTTCCATGCCGAGACAAGGTGCTATATGGGTTTACAACTTTCTACGCGTGGAAAGCGTGGACTGAGATATTTTTGAACTGAGACATTTTGGACTGAGATATTTTTGAACTGAGACATTTTAGACTGAGACATTTTTGAACTGAGACATTTTGGATTGAGACATTTTTGAACTGAGACACTTTGGACTGAGATGTTTTTGAACTGAGACATTTTGGTCTGAGATATTTTTCCCGAGACTTTTTTGTATGAGATCATTTAGGAGAGACATTTTGACTGGGAACCCTAGGGCACCCTATCAACTTAAGACTCCGATTGAATTATAAGAAAGAGAGGTAATCAAGCTGATAAGTAACGCGATGATATTCGATAAAGAAATAAAGAAGAAATAAGAGAGAGAACAATTTTCGTATAAATTAGCAATCTTTTCGTTTCATTTTTATTTTGCAAACGAATTATCAATCTCTTGTTTGCTTATGCTACAACTATAATCGGCTAATTTGCCAATTACGAGTATTACAGTTTCACACGGAGTTGACATGTTGCGAAGGCTACGTGCAATCCGGTGCAATGTGCGTACCGCGTTGCTCGCAATCGTGCCAAAATGGTACTTGCAAGGAGCCGGACGTGTGTATCTGTAACACAGGATACCGCATGTCAAGCAACGACTCCTTCGTGTCGGCGTGCACAAACGATTGCGTCAAGGGTATCTGTGTCGATCCTGGGGTTTGCATTTGCAACGAAAGCTATTGGTTCGACTCGGACGGATTCACCTGCCGACCCGTTTGCCCCGCGCAATGCGAGGAGAATCACGGATACTGCACTGAGCCGAACGTGTGCACGTGTCGTCCCAATTACAGGAAACACAAGAGATTCGGCCACGTCTTTAAGTTCATGTGCGAGCCCATTTGCGATCCTGAGTGCAAGAACGGTCTTTGTATCGCTCCTAACGTCGCTGCATGTGCGCGGACGGCTACGAGAAGGACGAGAACGATTCATTTATCTGCAACGCCATTTGCGACGAGCCGTGCGTTTTTGAGAAGTGCATAGTGCCGGAAATGAATTGGTGCCTATGCAAACCCGGTTACAAACACGCGCGCGAACGCAACCGTCTGCGAACCGAACTGCATCAGCGAGCCCTACAAAATGGGCACGTGCGTGGCGCCGCAAACATGCAGCTGCAATGAAGGTTACAGACAAAGTAACAACTCCAAACATATATGTGAGCCGATCTGCGAAAATGATATGTGCGGTAGCGGCATATGCGTCGCGCCCGCAGCATGCTTACATGAAAATCAAACAGTGTCCAATACATCTGTCGTTTTATCTAACTCGACTCAAAGCAAACCGATCTGCACGATACCTTGCGGACCCAACGGAGAATGCACATCGCCCAATGAATGCACTTGCTTATTCGAAGGGTATCGCTCACACGCACAGTCAATTATAACAGAGCTGGAAAAATTTTGAAAACACCGTTTCCCGAATTGGCAAGTATATCTGTATACAATAAGATATAGATGTTATTATTAATATTCATTATCGCCAGAACTTTCGACAAAATATCTAAGAGTCACTCACCGCGCGAAAGGAAGGGGTTTTAATCTTCTAAAAAGTGATTTTTTTTCTTAATTTTCTGTTGTCACGCCTCTTTTTTTCGAACACGTTTGTCACACGGCACAGGATCAATTTGATCCAATCAATTTTCAAGCAGCTGCTGTTCATCAAAAACTAACAGCTCAAGTGGATCGCAAAAAATTCTAGAATAAAGTTTAAACATTGTAGAATGACTGCTATGTGATGCAAAATTATGAATGCAATTTGACTGTCAGCTGTTTTCTTAATACAGGTATTTGCAACTTAGAAATAAATTAGATCTTTTTTCAGTAACGACATAAGTTTTTGTAATTATGCATGAAAGTTTAATCAATGTTCTTTTAACTCTTTCGATTATTGCGTAATCGCTTTCATAAATGTCAAAGAATTTAACAGTTTAGAAAAGAACTATTTTCAATTTCTTTTAGAATAACTTTTGTGTTTATTGTTAGTTACATAGAGGTTGTTTATAATATCAATGACAATATATCGATAAAAGGGGTTGGACACATGGAGTGTGTGTTACATAAACTTTTCTAAATAATTGTTAGAAATTATACCAAGTATTACTTGCAAAACATCAGAGTCTGTTTCCATAAATTGATTAAAAATACTTCTAATTTATTTTATAAAAACAAACATCTAGAAACATAGATCTAGAAACTAGAACTTCAAAAAGTTTGCTTGTAAAGAAAACTACACACTGATAAAAATAATGCGAAACTAATGTTATGGAGAAATGTGATTTTTTAAATAATTTTATCTATCATAAAAGAAAGACATTTAAATTTGTTAGTTTTATCTTTATTGCTTTTTATTTTGCAAATTTGTCTTGTTACGCGATGTCTCGTTCAAACGCCTTGAGTAATGTTACCATAATAGTTTGGCTTTTTGTGATTCTCGCTATATTATTAGTTATAGGTCTGATATAGTGGCAGCATATTTCATGTATCGCAAACGTCAAAAGAAGAAATTGGCTACAGGTATTCTTTAAAATGTGTTAATAACATAATTTATAATAGTTTTACGTTTTAACAAAAACGTAACTATAAAAGACAGTTACGACATCGTATTTTAAGCTGTATGCATAAAGCAATAACAAAGTGATAACAAATTATTTAACGTGAAGAATAAGACAAACGCTCGCAGCTTGCGCGATATCAAATCGCATTTACGACACTTAAATAAAGGGCTTTATAATTAATATTTTATTGTATTCTAAGCGACAACGAGATAATTATCTTGAAATATTTGATTCCAGCAAATACATCGACAAACATTTTTGTGCGAGAATCTCTCGCTACCCGAGATTTTGTTGCCTGACATCTAACTTTAAAAGAGACATCAGTATCCCTGGTAGAAATTGCCTTGCCAGCGCCACGACACTTGTCAGCGCCATGCAAGTTTGCCACGCCACAGCCTTATCCTAAAAACTGGAAAGAGCCATATCAGGACCATGTTCGCGCCTAATATGGCATTTACATAAAATTGAACGGGCGCAGGTCTGGATTTGACTGAGTTTCTAATGCGATCCACACTTGCGCCACATTAGGTGCTGTCGAGATTCTTCTCTTGGCTTCTATATCAACTTCTTAATTGTTTTAGAAATTATTAACGCATGTATGTTAAAATTGAGAGAAGAGGATTGTTTTATCTTTCACCTGCCGCGGCCGGGGTCCTTCGGCTGGCAGGGCTCTACTAATTTATCTGGCAATAAATGATAATAAATATATAATAATAAATAATAATAATAATAAATGATAATAAATAATAATAATAAATAATAAATAATAATAAATAATAAACAATAATAAATAATAATAAATAAATGGTATAATAAATAAATAATTTGGTTCGGCAATAAATAATAAATAATAAATTAAATTTATATAAATAATTTATAAATAAAATATATAAATAAAAACAAAATATTAATAATTATTACTCTTTTTAACTGAATTTGTTTCTTAAGATGATTTTTGAAAAATTATATATTTGCGCTGATTATGACATATGTAGACTATATATAACACTTACATCAAATTAAGAAGTAGCCGACCACGTAAGGCAGTTGACTCACGATCCAGAGGTCCCGAGTTCGATCCCACCAAGGTAAGTGTTTTTTTTCAAATACGAGAAAATATTTATAATCATAGACTGCATCTTAAGAAACAAATTTAGTTATAAAATAGTAATAAAATTTCGAAAAAAAAAATAATTTTTTTATGCCAGGTGAATATCATATAATACCGCTGCCATGTTAGCGCCATGCCAGCGCCATGCCAGCATCCACGTCAGATCTGTGGCGCTAGCGGGCAAAACGTGACGTTTCGCGGATGGCGCTTACCAGCGTGCCATGCCAGCTCCTGAAATGGCAGTGTGGCACGCTGGTCAGTGCCATGCAAGCGCCCAGTCAAAATTTCTATACGAAAACTGCAGTTAAGAAAAATAGACTGCAGTAGTTATGATAATGATGATAAATAGCACAGTTGTTGTAGTAATGATGTGTACTAGATCATATTTTATTGTTCCTTGACGAGAATATAAAATGTATAAAATTTGTAGATAATTAAACAATCTTTTTGCGCGTGTTACAATTAAATTTTCCTTAAATGTCTGTAAGTTTTAATTATTATTCTTTATATTTATACACCACGAAAACGACGAATAAAAAATTTTCTAACGTAATTACAATACGCGTAAACAGATTGTTTAATTGCATGCACTTTCCAAGTCGGTTCAACTTTAAATGAAAAACGTCGTACAACACAATTCTACGCGAATTTCATTAGTAGCTTGGTTGCAACGAGCTTGAATGTCATGCGATTATTTAGCATGGAAAATGTTCAATTATCTTTCCGTTGCGCTTTTCACTTTTTCGCGCACTGGATTATTACGGTATATTTGTTGTTAGTGAATAAATTAATCTGCCATATATATTAAATAAGTTATTGAATGCGAGACTATATAATTTTTTAAGCTTAGAAAATCTCACAGCGAAGTTTTGCTAGGGCAAGAAGCAAGAATTCGTTGCTTAATTAATATGATATTTAGCAGTTTGTTTCTCTATTTAGCCAGCATTTTTATATATGATTAATATATTATCAATCTCACAACGACCCGAAACGTGGCGAAAAACATACAATGAACTCGACCGCAATGCAATCTAAATTTTAAACCGTTTCGGAAAGCAAATTTTCCAATTAAATTATGAAATGTTTTTATTCTATGTTAAAAAATACTAACTAAAAATACTAAATAATCAGCAATTTGAATTCTTTGGTCCGTGCGTATTCACATTTACATACTTTTATCACGCGTCCTTGTAAATTCCCTTTAATTCACAAGATATCGCATAAGAAACCCTGTTTCTCCTCACAAGACATAAATCAATTACGTGACCCACTAACGATTTCAACAAACGACTCTACGTGCAAACTGCGTTATCCGCCATTGCAGCGGCGAGCTTGTACATAGTAAAATTACATACAATCACTTTAGCATGAAAGGCATGTTATCTTCGCACCTCTGCTTCGCTCTCTGCTCTTTTCCTCTTTCTCTCTCTCTCTCTCTCTCTCTTCTTCCCTCTCCCTCTCTCTCTCTTTCTACCCTCTCGCGTTTCTCGCTTCATCTCGCTCCATGCGCAGTTTGTTGCATCGCAGTTTATCGGCGGGATAGACGATGGCGTAATCTGCCTTCCGATCGACAAGCCGTTAATGAACACGTGGACAGATCGCGATTCCCACGTAGCTCTTGCATGGCGTGTTAGATCGCGATAACTGCCGCGACTGCAATCGATATTGCGCGCGGACCTAACGCGGGCGAGTTGCCTGCCGGGCGAGAAAAATGAAACGGTCCGTTTTTGCAGCCGTATAACTCGGTGACCCGCACGGTGAAGAGGAAAATACGCGTCGAGTGGTCTTGCGATAATATCTTCGGCAAACCGTAAGCGTTGGAAACGATCCAAGTGCTTTTTGCGCCCTTTCAAGGCGTTCGTTGTCGGCCGTCAATTTCTTATAATCGTGATAAGAAATGATGGTATCGCGGTATGAAATATAATTCCTTTTATTTCCCGTGTTATTTCGTGTCATCAAATAATGGCCTCAAAACTTTTGCGGATGTTAAATAATATTTGAGTGTTAGATAAGTCATTACACTTTTAATATTTCTTGAGGATTTATTATATGTATATAATATATATATATATATATATATATATATATATATATATACATATATATATATATATATATGAGTGAGAAGGGAAACACACATATACACACATTTGAAAATTATTGTAAATATTATACACAATAAGTTATATATGAAGTCATTAATTGAACAAATTTTGAACGATTTTCTCAGAAGATATATATATTTCATGAAATTAATGTACCAAGGACTTAACCAGTTTATTGAATCAATATTTGAATCTACTTCAAAAGATGAGTTTAATTAAATATGATGGAAAAATGAGTGCTTTTATTAGAAAGATTTAAAAAGTTAGGTCAGCTATAATAAAAAGATAGTGCATTGCGGTGGACCGAATTAAGTTATCCTCTCGTCTAATGATGATAAAATCATTCAGCTGTCGCAAAAATTATCTATGCAGATCTCGTTGCATAAACATTTAAAAATTATGCTGCACGTTCGTCATTATCAAGTATTTAAACATAAGAATCACAATTATTATTTAACTTACTTTCGTCAAACGTTTATTTAACATTATAATAATTTAAATCAAAAGACTTCTAAATAATATTTCATAATACCTCATTGAATAACATGTTTGAAAGATGATGGGATAATTAAACTTTTTCTGTTATAATTATGTTAATAATTATGTCAAGAACTGTAGCAGAGAAGATGTTC